>JABFPJ010007135.1:0-10246 GCA_022817425.1 Gryon sp. ZL-2020 | reverse complement strand
AATTTCAACAAAATCGGTTCGGTAGATTTTGCGTGATGCTCGAACAAACCAACAAACAAACAAACAAACAAACAAACAAACAAACAAACATACTTTCATATTTATATATATTAGTTAGATATATATAAGTAGATATTATATATATAAAGAAGTAGAATATACATGTAATGGTATATGTAAGTAGACGGAACTGTATTAAAAGTTCCGTCTACAAACCACACTTCGCAAGATTTTTGTTTCCATATTTTCTTCAGTGCAAAAGATCAGTATATCTTTATCTTGTCCGAGAACATTCACTGTAAAAATAAAGATCACAATTTATACATTAATTGTACTGGGTTCATTAATTTATTAAACAAATATGTTTTGATTATCACATTTATGTGCAATACAATAATTAAATAATTCAAAAAAAATACCATCATCATTTAATAAAAATTTAGCGCCACGTAGAGTATTTGAGAATTGAGGAGGTATAAATATATCCTTTCTTGGATTCCCTATCATTTCATCACGGTGTTTTCATCACGTATTTTTCATCACGGTTCATTTCATCACGGTTCATTCATCAAGAAATTTTCATTATTAATTAATAAATAAACGTGGCATAATTTAATATAAAAAAAAATAAATAATTTTCATCACAAACCAAATAATTTTGGCAAATGTAATATTAGCAGCAAAATACAAATTGAATAACATTTTTTATTGTTTTTTGTAAATAATACTACATTACATTTATAGAATCCCGGACGAAATATCCTTGGACAAAACAACATGGACCCTTCAACACCGGACAAAACGACCCTTGGACAAAATAACATACAAAATATTACCCCGTATGAAATAACCTGCGGACAAACAAATTCCTTATGAAATAAAATTCTATATATGAAAATATCGTTTATTCATATCAAATTACATTCAATATATCAATATGAATCTTATACATTAACATCTTATACATTAACATGTGTTGAAATATTATTGCCGACATTCTTCACGGACTTTCTTTTTCGCCACACGGTGACAGAAAATGCAGTTCTTATCTCTAGGGAGTTTTAAAGAAACTGCATTTTCTGCTCCCTTGTGGCGAAAAATATCGTTTGCACCATGGAAAATAAAAGAAAATTCTCTCCCCGTGCGATTACAAACCTCGCCTTCGGCTCGGATTGTAAACTTTGCACTCGGTAGCGAATTTTCTTTTTCATTTCCCTTGGTGCAAAATATACTATTTCTTATAGTTTTCTACAACGGAAGCTAAGTGATCGAAATCTGTTCTTACTTTTTTACTTTTTTGTATGGCACCACAATTAATTTTGTCGATAATCGTTTCAGTGCGGCTCTGTTCTTCTTGCAGACAAGTTAAGAATTTCGTTCTGATACCATATTCAGGGCTGTTATTTTCACTATAGCCAATGTTGATGTTTTTTATATAATAAACAATGTTTATTTCTTATCATTAATAAATTAAAATAACATAAAATACCATTTTTCAGTTCGTATTGTATTGCTTTTTTTTGTGCTGACTTTTTTTCGTGATGATTAAGCCGTGATGAAATGAATCGTGATGAAATGAACCGTCATGAATTGAATGATTACCCCTTTCTTGTTGATGGATTCAACGGAAACTCATGAGCATTTGGACGCGTGCGTCTGACTAATCTATTTAACGATTCTGCTTTTGGTAATTGTGCATCTATCATTCGTGAACAATCCGCCGTAGTACTCGTTACTATTTGATTAGGGTTATCATGACTTCTTTTGGCTGTCTTCTTTATTTTATTTTCTTTTTTTTTATTTTATTTTATTCAATATCTGCCTCGTGCGAATGTAGACATTTATCTATGATTTCCCCTATCAGAAATAATATTTTATATAATAATCATGTTATATTATTTGTGTTTTTATCATATAATCTTATATTATAAATATTATAATATTATTATAATATAACATATATATATATTTATATTATATTTTGTAATTACCGTTTTTTATCTGATGTTGTTGTGCATCTTGCTAAGCAATGATCAGTATAATATTCGTTACAATGCCATGTTCATTTATTTTCACTTTTTGTACATAAATGATATGTGTAACAATTATTTAACAATAATTTTTTGCCTTTTTGGCTTGTTATACATTCCAACATTATTAAATTTATTTAAAATTATAATAAATTAACTAAATAAATAATATAACAATCTAATAAAGTATTTACATATGTCACACTTAGTATTTACATTGCTCCTTATGAAAATGAACTGTAATACAGAAATTAATAGATATTCAAATGTATTTCATTTCTGATTTATTTTGATTGTATAAATACACATTATTTCAATTTATCTTATTATGTAATAGTAGATTTCTACTTTTCCTTTCATTCTAAAACTGTCTTGTACTATTTACCTAACCGTATGATTCGTACAAAGGTGGGTATATTTGCATAGGTTCACGTTCAAATGGTTTCATTTTATTATTCATAATTACGGTCCCTACGCGAACGTAATTATACCACGTTTTATTGAATTTAATTATCTTAAAAGTTCTTCTTTATACTAACTATTTAAGGTGATTCTTCAGCTATGTAAGAGCAAAAAGGATAGAGCTAATGGTGAATCCATTAGTGGAAGAGAAAAGCAGTAAATTCGATTGAAGAATCATCTTAAGCCTACAATCCTTTCCATTAAATATTATATCAGTTATTTCATCAAAAAGTTATTTTGTCCACAAGTTATTTTGTCCAAAGTTATTTTGTCCAAGTTATATTGTACAAGTTATTTTGTCCAAAGTTATTGTGTATAGGGACTCAATTTTTGCATATATTTAAATACATATCAAGAGACACGGTAGTGTCTCTGGCCAAGTACATAAAAACGATCGTTCTTGTGCAGCCAGCACTATCGTGTCTCTTTTCAGATACGAACAAATGACGTTTTTCAACATACAAAAAAAAACAACAATAGCAATAAAATTTCATTTTTTCTGCTACAATATTGTTGCCATCGTGGACCTGAAGAAAATAAAAAAAAAACCAATTTCAAATTGGTCCATCCGTTCGCGAGATATTAACATCCAAAAATCGCCGTTTTTCGCACAAATTAAGAAACGTGGTTTTCTTCTTCTTCTTCTTCTTCTCCTTCTTCTTCTTCTTCTCCTTCTCCTTCTTCTCCTTCTTCTTCTTCTTCTTCATGTTCAGTGTCCGGACGAGTATTTGAGACTAATACATTAATGTTATATGATGATGTCTAACATAATTACACTTCTAATACAAATATACATTTATGAACCTCTCGAGGCTTAAATGAGGCCACCTTATCAGAAATAGTAGATAATTAGGCCAGAAAATGGCAAAATCATGGCTATATATAATGATCGGTATTTTGCTTGTATTTCAGACTGATACATCATTCTTACATAATAATATGTAACATAATTACAGTATTAATACAAACATAACACATTTATGTACATCTTAAGGTCCAGCTAAGGCCAATTTCTCATGAATGACAGTTATTAAGGCCAAAAAATAGCCAAATTACAGTTATCAACCATGGTCAATCATTTGCTTTGAACAATCATTATCATACGACAAATTGTACATTCAAATGATTTTAACACCATAACAACTCTTTTATGAGCCTCTTATAACATAGTTATGTCCAAGCAGTTACTAGTATCAGGTAATGATATGGTTAGTACCAGATTGTGACGTAAATAGTGGACAAAGAGAGATAGACAATAAGCACTTTCTAATAATGCTATCCTTCTGTGTCCCCTTTTTACGTCATCATCTTGTAAACATAGGTAATGAGAGCAAAATATGGCCAAATTATGGCTTATGGGATACTTATGGGACTCTTATGGGATGGTTATGGGAACGTTATGGAAAGCTTATGGGAAGTTTATGGAATACTAATGGGAAGCTTATGGGAAGCTTTTGGGATACTTATCGGATTCTCATGAGATGCTTATGGGAACGTTATGGAAACGTTATGGAAAGCTTATGGAAAGCTTATGAGATACATATAGAATACTTATGGGTTGCCTATGGGATACTCAAGAGATACATATGGGATACTTATTAGATGCTTATAAGAACGTTATGGGAAGCTTATGGAAAACTTATGGGATACTTATAAAAAGCTTATGGTATACTTATGGGATGCTCATGGGGTGCTTATGTTATAAAAAGTTATAAAAAGCTTATAGAAAGCTTGTGGGATGCTTATTAAATGCTTATCGGATACTTATAGGAAGCCTATGGGATACTTATGGGATGCTTAGAGGATGCTTATGGAAACTTTATGAATAGTTTACGAGATGTTTATGGAATACTTATAGGATACTTATGGAAACGTTATGGAAAGCTTATGGGACACATACGGAATACGTATGAGATACTTATAGATTACAAATAGGATGCTTATGGAATACTTATGGTAACTTATAGGATTCTTATGAGGTGCTTATAGGAACGTTATTGAAAGCTCATGCGACACTTATGGGATGCTTGTGTGAATGATATGAAAAGCTTATGGAAAGCTTATGGGATATAAATGGGATACTTATGAGTGGCTTATGGGAACGTTATGGAAAGCCTATAACATACTTATGGGACGCTTATGGGAAGATTATGGGATGATTACTAAATGATTATGGGATACTTATAAGCAGCCTATGAGATGCTTATGGGATGCTTTTCGGATGCTTATGGGATGCTAGTACGAACGTTATGAAAAGCTTAAGGGGAAATTATGGGAAATTTATGAGAACCTTATGGAAAGCTTATAGGAATCTGATGAGAACGTTATGGAAAGCGTATGGGAAGCTGATGGGAACGTTATGGAAAGCGTATGGGAAGCTTATAGGATGCTAATGGGAACGTTATTGAAATCTAATGGGAAGCTTATGGGATACTTATGAGATGGTCATACGAACGTTGTGGAAAGCTTATAGGAAGCTTATGAGATATATATGGGATACCTATCGAATTCTTATGGATTGCTTAAATGATACTTGTAGGACGCTTATAGGATGCTTATAAGTACGTTATGGAAATCTTATGCGGAGCTTATGGGATACTTAACGAAATCTTATAGGATACTTAAGGGATGCTCATGGGGTGCTAAATGGGATGATTATGGAAACGTTATGGAAAGATTTTGGGAAGCTTCTGGGATACTTAAGGGATGCTTATGAGATGCCTATGGGATTTTTATGGGAACGATATTCAAAGCTTATGAGAATCTTATGGGATATTTATGAGATGCTTATGAGAACGTTATGGGAAGCTTATTGAATACTTATAGGATACTAATGGCATCCTCATGGAAACCTTATGGGATACTTGTGGAATACGTATGGGATACTTATGAATTACTAATGAGATGCTGATTAGGTACTTATTGGAAGCTCTTGGGTTACTTATAGGCTGCTTGTGATACCGTTATGGAAAGCTTATGGGAAGCTAATGGGATACTTATAAAAAGCATATGGGATGCTTATGAGAAGCTTATGGCATGTTTATTGCGATGCTTGTGGGGGGCTTATGGAATTCTTGTGGAAAGTTTATGGGAAAATGATGTAATTTAAGGAGCTTATAAACAATATATTTACTGTTCTTAGAATGCATAGTAGACCTTATAATGAAAAAATGATAAATACATCATTCTTTTAGAAGTTAATTAAAAAATAAACTGATATAAAACATAAAAATTCAGAAAAAATGAAAAGTAATGGCCAAGTACAAATAAATCTGAAAAATTAACAGCAATGACTAAAATTGAATCTAAAGTAAAATCTTATTTTAATTCAAACCTTATTGAAGAAAAATTGGAAACTATAATAATATAATTAATAACTAAAATTCTTCTCAATGTAAGGTACTGATATCATTGAATATGGTCAAGTACATTTGCAAATGTTACTTGAAAAATCAATTTAAGGAGTGAATCTGCAATAAATTCTAATTAACTGCTAACATGGTTAAGTACATTAGCTAACTTTGAACCTCAAAGTAATGGAAATCTAAACTCAATAATGGAAAGTATTATACTAAAACCTAACATAAATAAGTAATCAAAAAAATATATTATACAGTTTTACATACTTATTAGTTTCATTAGTTCCGATAGTGTCGTTAGTTTCGATGAAAAATAAAAAACTATTCATTTAATATGGCGCGAACCATATATTAACAGTATTAACCTATACAAAATATATAATGCAACATATAAACGATTATGGTTTGCGCCAAGTTTTTTATTTTTCATCGAAACTAACGAAACTATCGGAGCTAATAAAACTAGGAACTGTATAACTAGCAAGATTAACAAGATTAACAAAACTAACGTAACTAACATAATCTAATTTTTGCCTGTTCTTTATATTGTACATATTTTTTTGATTACTTATTTTTGTTAGGTTTTAGTATAAGAATTTCGGCTGTAATATACTATTATTACTTTGAGGTTCAAAGTTAGCTAATGTACTTAACCATGTTAGCTGTTAATTAGAATTTATTATAGATTCACTCCTTAAATTGATTTTTCAAATAAAATTTGCAAATGTTCTTGATCATATTTAATGATATCAGTACCTTACATTGAGTATATATATACATTTTTTACAAACCAATGTGTGTATATATTCGCTGACATATTTTACAACAAAAAATTAAAAAATTACACCCAGAAGCTAAATATTATCTGAATAATAAAAAATGAGAAGAGTATGCAAATACAAAAATAAAAAATTACCTTACAAAGGTAAAAAACCAATGACATAACATAAAACGGCATATGCTTATCATGTTTCTATAATTTTCGAAAATAAGTAATTGAAAAAATACTGATCTAAAAGCATATTTTCCTTCCTCCCACTAAACACTAGATAAAATAAAAATTTTATATAAAAACTTAAATGAAGATGCGAAATCATTACATGAGCCAAGATCAAAGTTTTTCCAAAACTATGAAAACATACTGAAGTACAAAATTTCATATCCATACTAATATATAAAATTGAAAATATGTTTGTTTGTTTGTTTGTATGTCAATCACACAAAATCTACCGAACTGATTTTACTTAAATTTTGAAAGCAACTAGCTGAAATCCTCCAAAGTGCCGTAGGCTGTATAAAATTACTATATATAAAGTAGTTTTTGAAAAAAAATTTTTTTTTTCGATTTTGAACACTCTCCCCTTAGGCGGTTGTCACGGGGTTATCAGGAGATTGTCAGGGGGTTATCAGGGGATGGTCAGGGGGTTGTCAGGTGTTATCAGGGGGTTTCGGAGGTTGTCAGGGGGTTGACAGAAAGTTTTCAGGAAGTTTGGGGTCACAGGGTTTCGCCTAAGCGAAGTCGGGGCTTCAGCTAGTGTCACATAAATATAAAGCTTTTGTTTTTATAAATATAAATAAAATGAGAATTAAATCGTAATATCTGAACCCCACAAAATAATAATGAAATTATAAAGGGTTCGGTGAGAGTTATTTTTATCAAATTGTAAAAAAGTAGTATCAAATAAAAATGCAATATTTAATAACAAAATAGTAATTAGAATAAATTGTGTTATTTACCCGTGCCCAAATTTTAGTCTGGGTATAGTCTGGCAAAGTGTATATCCAGATTTCATCCGTACTATATCCAGACTGCTTTTTCCACTAGGGTAATTAATATTGCCATTTTTGTTAAGTTTGTTACTTTTCTTAGTTCTGCTAGCTTGCAACAAAAATCTCACCGGCCCGAAAAGATAAAGTAAAAATATAATAAATACAAATAATTGATTACATATATAAACTAAAATACAAATTAGCATACGCATTCGATATAAATACAAATTTTTGAATAACATCAATAAATGGGCCGGCGAGATTTTTGTTGAAAACTAGTAAGACTAGGTGCTGATGAAGAGAGATTCAATGTCCCGCACTCAGAAATATCCTCAAGAATTTCCGGATTCATCTTCGTCATCTCTAGATCCAATGGCTAATTCATCCTCAGATCTTGATCGCACTGCTCGTATTGTCTCAGACAATAGTCCCACTCGTTTTGATTCATCGGCGAATTCTCAGAATCACTTATTTCTTGTCAGTCAGCAGTAACGAAGTCGCCTCTAACGGTATAAGTTTGACCATCTGTCACGTCAATGCACAATCTCTCGTGAATCTCTCTCATCTCAATGATTTAAGAGAACTTACACGTGCATCTGAATTACACTTAATAGCTGTTTCTGAAACGTGGTTATCCCATACTGTACCTGACATGAGAGTATCCACCCCTGATTATCAAATTGTTAGACATTATAGGATTGGTAGACCCGGAGGGGGAGTTTGCCTCTATATTCATAGTTCTATCACTTCATTTCA
This sequence comes from Gryon sp. ZL-2020, assembly GCA_022817425.1. Lineage (NCBI taxonomy): Eukaryota > Metazoa > Arthropoda > Insecta > Hymenoptera > Scelionidae > Gryon > Gryon sp. ZL-2020. The sequence continues at coordinate 1,869 of JABFPJ010007135.1, read as the reverse complement.
GATAGTTGACATATTGGCTCCAGAACTAAAACATCAAGAAGTATACCTGCTTGTAAAACTCATGCTATTTAATACCTCTGTCCTTATCTCCTTAGTATATCGACCACCATTTGTATGTTGTCCTCAACTCTATGTAGATGCCTTTGATAGGGTTGCACATAATTATCATAAAATCGTCATTTTGGGTGATTTTAATGCGAATATGTTGATTATGAATAGCGATGCTCGCTTTATTGCTGACTTTATCAACTCCCATGCATTAGTCATGTTGAATAAATTAGCGACTCATCATACGCTACATTCGCATACCCTGCTTGACTTATGCCTTGTTGATGATAAAAATAAAGCTCTTGAGTTCTACCAGTCTTGGTTTCCCTTTCTTTCTGGTCGTGAAATCTTGTTTTTGAAATATAAAATGAAAACACCTGCTCGTCTAGCTCATCAACTCACCTGAGATGCAATCAGGTGATTGACTTCGCTGAGATCGATTCCTCTGTTGACAAAGTGGGTGAGATTATCATGTAGACCTTTGATAAATTCGCTCTGATTAAAACTATTTCATGTAGGAATCCTCCAGCACCTTGGATGACCCCTTCTATTAAATCCGAAATTGATTACCGAAACAAGTTGCGTAACTATTTTCGACAATTTCGTTCTCCATTTTATCATCAACTCTTGACGAAGCAAAATAATCATGTTAATGCCCTTGTTTTCAAAGCAAAATCGCAATTTTTCGTCAATCAATTAAATCATCTTAGATGTAATCGGGATCCGAAACTGATATGGCGTGAGTTGCGTTCACTTGGTGTAATGGAGGATGATTCGTCTAATGATTCGTTGGTACCTTCTCCAAACGAGTTCAACCGCTATTTTGTCCAGTCAGTCCTAGATATCAAAAATTCTTTTATATCTCTTTCACTCCCCCCCCCTTTCTTCGTTTAATGCCTTACCCTCTTTTTCGTTTCCTCCAATTTCCTCTGATTCCCTTTCCCTCTTAATAAATCGCCCTTCTACGAAATCATCAGGTGTAGACTTAATCCCGACTCACTTTTATCAAAAATTATTCCCCAGTATTCTTCCTGATCTCCTCCTTCTTATAAATTCCTCCCTTACTCAGTCCGTATTTCCGTCTACATGGAAATGCGCACTGATTCAACCTATCCCAAAAGTTTCCAATTCGTCTTCACTTAATCACTACAGACCCATTTCGTTGTTATGTTCATTGTCAAAAATCCTGGAATGCGTTGTCTACAATCAATTGTCACATTATCTGACCACTAATAATATGTTCGACCATTTTCAATCGGGTTTCCGCAGGAATCAATCGACTCAGTCCGTTCTGCTCAGGTTATTGTATGACGTCAAAGGCGCAATAGATAACAGAAAAGTTACAGTGCTTGTTCTTTTCAACTTCACTAAAGCGTTTGACCTTGTGGATCATGATCTTTTGCTTGTTAAGCTGGCTAACTTGAGTTGTTCATCTTCTGTAGTTGAGTGGTTTCGCTCCTATCTTAGAAATAGGAAACAAGCAGTGATTGGAATAAATGATCTTAGGTCTGATTGGATTGAGACATCAGTTGGCGTGCCACAAAGTTCAGTCTTGGGGCCTCTGCTCTTTACTGTATACATCAATAACATCTCATCCGTTATTAAGCACTCTCATCATCTTTTATATGCTGATGATCTCCAGATATATCTACATGGCTCTCCCCGTGAAATCCCTGAACTTCTTAACAAATTGACTTTAGATATTCATAATATCCATCGATATGCAAGCGATCATCACCTCATGATTAATGCGTTGAAAACTAAAATTATATTGTTGGGTTCCTCCACCTTCGTCAGATACTTAGATCTCAGCACTCTACC
>JABFPJ010007134.1:0-10247 GCA_022817425.1 Gryon sp. ZL-2020 | reverse complement strand
AAAGAACCGTTAAAAATTGTCCGCAACAAACGTCACAATAAATTTGGAACGCAGACTACAATTTAAACGCATTTATAAGAAAAGCTCTTGAAACTTGTAAAACACTTGAAATTGTGTTTTTTCGCTACATTTTATTTCCAGCAAAACGTCATACACTTCAGTAACAAAATGTACCATTAAACTTGCAAGAAAAGTGTGCCGAAATGAAGTGTCTATTTTTTGCCTCGAAACTTGCGCTAACTCTTTCTCTCTCAATCTCTTCCGTTCGACCGTTAAAAAATGGAAACAAAAATAAAAAAAACGAAAGCAAACCCTGAAAGTCAACCTATCCAGAATCTATTTCATTTTTTTTTCTTTTTCTAGTTCATCTTAATTAAATAATTCGCAACTTTTGATAGTTTAAGAGTTTTCGGTTCTTCTTAGTATTTTTACTTTGTTTAGTTTTCTTAGTTTTTCAGTTTGCTTAATTTTCTTAGTTGTCAATTTTTATTAATGTTATTCGTTTTTTTTTTATTTTTTTAGTTCCCAATTTTTTAATGTTATTAGTTTATTCAGTTTTCTTAATTTTGTACTTTTTAACATTTTTTTAGTTTCCAAATTCTTTAACTTTTTTTCATTTTTTTAAAATTTTATTAGTTTTTTCACTTTTCTTTAGTTTTTAACATGTTTTTAGTTCGTAATTTTTATTAATATTATTAGTTTCCTTAGTTTTGTCAGTTTTTCTAGTTTCCTTAGTTTTGTTAATTTTTCTAGTTTTCTTAGTTTGGTTAATTGTTCTAGTTTTCTTAGTTTTATTAATTTTCCTAGTTTTCTTATTTTTCTTATTTTTTACTTTACTTACTACATACTTGTTTCAACTTTTAACATTATTAAATAAATAACTATGACAAAATTTCTCTGCAGAACTTAGTATGTCAAACCACTACTTACTACCAAAATATTTCACTAAAAGTAACTAATCAATCCACTGAAATATACTACCCTTTTAATACTAATTCAACAACCATATCTCAACTTAAAATCAAAATTACTTCAACTTCATAAAAAAACTGTCCTCAACGTTTCAATGGTCCAAGAGTTTACGATTCATTTCGACTTTTGGTAAAAGCCGAGTCAGCACTGGCGGGGACAACGGAACGACCGCTTTCAGGGGGGGGGCGTTAGGTCGAAAAAGGGAGAGTTAGTCATATATCTGCTACAGCCTTTTGCAATTAGCGCCAGGGCAGTGGCTTAATCTGGCGCCTATTTCGTGGATCGTATAACTTGATAGGGAATATTTACGCGGGGGCGGGGGTGAGACGGTCGCATCGACGTGTAAACACGTACGATTCATTCATCCACCAAGGCACACCGGACAGAATGCGCGCGTGTGTATGCGCGCGCGACTGACTACACTGTTATACAGTAAGCGAGATAAAGAAAAAGCGAGTTAGAGCGAGTTAGAGCGAGTTGGAGCGAGATAGAGGAAAATAGAGCGAGATAGAGCGCGAGCGGCGGATCTCTTCTCTTTGCAGACTCCGAAGCATATATTGACTGAAGGCGGATTGTGCGTCCCCACTAACTGATTTCGCGGCTGCGCCCGAGCCCTCTCGTTGCACACACCGGGTCACGCACACACCAGAGTTTCCCATCGTCGACCAAAAGCAGTACCGAAACCTCTCTCCACCTCTCCACAACCCAAATTTGCTCATCCCTCGCGCACACGAGGAAGTAGCGAAACCGACAAGCGTCACACACGTGTGTTTCGTTTTTGTTTCGCAATGTCGGACCAAAGTGTTGTCTGTACTACGTGAACCCACACGGTATATGCCCCCCTCCGCCCCCCCGCCCCCTAACTGCACATGTTCGCGAGTTTAGTGTTAACCAAAAAAGCAACTGTTGAGTGATTTGCGCCAATTTTGCTTCACCAAGCCAAATATTTGCCACTTAATCCTTCTGGGATATTAATACTCGACGAGAATTTTGTCAACTATCACATCCAGGCGCCTGATCCTGGACCGGATACAGCCACTCAACTGTGTGATGTCCCGTCAGTTTTAATGGTTGACCCATTAAAACTCTTCTGGGTGATCACCAACAGTTCGTATTTAGGTGCGTTTATTCCGTCCCCTGTCTCAAACGAAAAAAGCTGCCTTAATCCGTCAGTGCTTTCCGTCAAATGTCCCATTATCGCGGACACTTGAAAACTTCGGTTAAAGTGTGTCCCAACCCACATAGCTCCGGTGGATGCAATCAAAACATAATAACGATAATTTGATTGAACTAAGTATGATCGTTCGTGAAAATGCGAAACTCGTATTGCCGCTTAGAAACAACTCAATTGTTTTAGCCACTCTCATGGTTCATATATAATCCATGTATTGTTAATATATTGAAAATATATAATTCATAGCAAATTATATATTGACAATTTATGGTACAATATTGGACATATATAATTGCATATTTTCCATATATATTTATGGACCATATATTGAATAATCCATATATGGTCAATATATAACCTATATATGATCAATATATTGTCAATATGTCGTCCATATATAGAATAATTCATATATGAACCATATAATGGCAGAATATTAGTACTTTATAAACGTAATCTGTATATGGTCAATATATAACCTGTATATGATTAATATATTGTCAATATGTTGTCCATATATTGAGTAATTCATATATGGACCATATAATGGTAGGATATCAGTACTTTATAAAATTAATTCATATATGGTCAATATATGGACCACACATTAAGTAATCCATATGTATTCAATATATGGTCCATATATAGAATATTCATATATGGTCCATATATGGTTAAGATATGATCAGTATATATATATATGTTTTGTTGAATAATACATTGTTAATATATGTCTTATATATGTACAATATATGATCCATTTTACTCGACTTTTTTATATACTTTAATTGAACATAAGAGAGTTAAAAGCAATGAGTACCAATCAGTCGAATGTTAAACATGAAATTAATGAGCCGTAACAAATCTTACAATGTTTTTCATCCAACATTTAGACGATTACTATTTTCGACTGAAAGTACCCATCTATACCCATATCCAACTACTGAATGGATGCACTCGACTTAATGGCTCGAAAGGACACTTAATGTGAATATTAACACTAAACATTGAGTTCACCGTTTTTATTCGACAATCAAATGAAAATTTTTTTTCTTTTTTTGTGCGTTTATTTTTTACTATATAAGTAATAAACTAAGCTAATAATAAACTAAATTATCTCAATCAATAAGATCATTGAACAACCCATAAAGCATCGGTATGTTTTAATAGTCCTCAAAGATGTTCCGTGAGAACGTCTAACTTAAGCTTTAAAGCCCATCCAGATGTTTGATGTAACAACAACACCTTTACAATAACTCTCCCACGGAAATGCAAACTTGCAGTTGCAAGTTGGATAATATCCTTGCAAAGGCAAGGATATTATCCTCAACTTTTGCGCTGATACTTGGCGCTTGTAGGACTCTTGACAAGCTGTGTATATGTGTGTGCGTGTATGGGTGTATGTGTGTCGCAATTAATTCACCTTAATTGTTCGATGCAGCTAATACATCGTCGTGCAATGAGTTAGAAGTGTTGCCCTCTAAAAGCTCGAGTTACTCTACGAGCCATAAACATGTTTGCGAAATAGCACCTGTTTTGATTTGCCGTTGTTTTGTATTCTCGCGCACAGCAAATGAACATTTATTCCTACGGGTCTGGGGGCTGAGTGTAATCAACACGGCACACGGCTAATACACCCCGAGACCATTCATATTGTATTAACGGCCAACGCCATTTTCATCGGGGGCTTCCTACAATTAATTGACTTATTGCTACGACGATGAAACTAATTAACGCCAAAGTTATTCTTAATGATTACTTGTTACGCTCATTATTTGTATTATGGGGTGGAGGTGGTGATTAAATATTCAATAGATATTCATTAACTTCTAATTCAATAGATATATTGTTCGTATGTTGTTTATATACTGCAAAAGCAAGTGTTATTTTGAGACTGTTTTAATCCTTGAGACGCCAAAAATGTTTTAAAAGTGAATAATTGATATTTAATAGTATTGACTATATATGAATTATTCAATATATGTTCCATATATTGACAATATGTTGATCATGTATAGGTCATATATTGACCATATATGGATTACTTAATATGTGATCTATATATGTATGGACCATATATGGATTACTTTTATAAAGTGCTGATACACTGACATTATATGATTCATATATGGATCATATAATATATACCAGATCCTGACCATATATTAACTTAATATTGCGATTTATGGAAATGTAAGGGAATGTGACAAATGTAGAAAAACAAATATGAATATGTTATGGATATGTTAAACAAAAATGTTATGCAACTGCAAAATTAAAACAAAGTATTTTCATATAGGATATGAACATATTAAGAATACGTTTTTATAGAAAAAATATATATTGAGAATATATGAAAAGTCATCCTTTGAATGACTAGATTATTGAAGCGAATTTGTACAAGATATGGCAAGCTTTGACGGTGAATATTTGTTTTAATTGAATCAGCGTAGGTTGTGTAGCGTAATGGTGTATCATTTTGCATTTTCAAATGATATAATCCCAGCCCCCGGAAACCGCCATAATGGTTGAAGCTCTATTTCTAAATAGCTGGTAATCCCCCCGTTCATTCGGTTCATCCGCCTTTCTAATACATCAACGAAATTTCAACTTTAATGAAACTCCAGCCGGAACATCAGTTCGAATTCTAATCTCTTAATTGGCTACTCACTACTAACTTCTATTCTTACTCGACCTACGTATATGTAATTAAAGCGTATATATATGTGAATTTACTTGCACATACATATGTACAATAAAACAAGCTGAATTTGTACTTTGTGTGGAATCGACGGTGCCCTCTGGTGGTCAAAAATGAAGCTTTCGCAACGTAGAAATTGAATACAGTGTGTAATTTTATGTTTATAGTAGGGCTGATATGATTTAAATCAGTTGATTTAAATCATTGATTTAAATCACGATTTAAATCAAATGATTTTTTGGAAAAAATCATATGATTTAATCAAATAAATATTTTATTAATTTTTCAGTTTAAATATCATAAAATTATGCATTATTGGATATACTTTAAATTAAAATAAAAAGCATACGTATTTATAGTAATTTTAATTTGTTTTAAATATTTTTTTTTAAATCATGATTTTTATCAGCCCTAGTTTATAGTCATTTTCATAATAAATATTGTTTTTTTTTTATTTTACGCCCTCTGGTGGCGAAAAATGAAGTTTTGATAATATAGAACTTTTATTTTATATAATTATCACCGATACAAATTGAGTTTTATTGGATTTTATTTCATGAATTTTCGACCTTTCCATGAATTTTCAATTTTTGTCGAATTTTTAATTATTTAATAATTTCCATTTCATGACTTATTCAATATAACATGATAAATGTATAAATGTAACCCATATATGGTCAATATATGGCCAATATATGGTTAATATATTATCAATATATAATCCATATGTGGTCCATATATGATCAATATATTGTCAATACAGTCCATATGTAATCCATATATGGTCAATATATGGTCAAAATATAATAATTAATATATTTTCAATGTACAGTCCATATATGGTCAATATACGGCCAATATATGGCCAATGTATTATCAATATATAATTTCTTGAATAATTAACGTTTATTGTTAATATACGTTTTACGTATGGACAATATATGGTGCTGCAGTCAATTCTGTCCGAAGCCTACAATATAATAAGATTTACATAAATAAGTTAACTGCATTAAATCTATGTAATACATTACTATTTTATTGCGTACACATCTCCATATGCCGTAAATGTTATTTTGCATTTAAATCATGGTCTTGATTGCATTAATTATATCAAATTTAGGCAAAATAGCTTTTGTCATTTGAAAATAAAAGCAACTTGCAACAACTTGTTTTCTTTTGCCCATCTTTGACTAACACGGGTTCTGACCCATTTGTATAATGAATGTCATTCTTAATGGTTGCAAGCCCATTCTCGACTCCGCTGGATGATAACCAACAGCACATTTCTAATTGCATTAGCAAAGTACCTTTCATGGCTGTTGAATTCAAGGAGTGGAATGAGAATAATTGTGGCGACGAAACACAATGAGCGCTTTAGTATCATTTATTTGAACATCATGAACAAATAGTTGTGCACAAGTCACTCTCGAGAAGCACCTCATAAGGTTCTGTTTTTCCAACCGAATACTACGATTTTGCGCTTTACTTTTTAGTTCAGTTTCATTTGTTTATTATTTTCGTGGTCCTTTTTTTACAATTCGTTTGTTTGTAATACATACTTTTTACATATTTAAGTTACATTGTTGTGTGTTTATATTGATATATGTTTTTAGTTTTTCATGTTATATTTTCGTGTTATTATTTACCAACATTGTGTTTATATTATACTGCAATTAATTATACACAATAATATTGTACTCGAATCATTGATTACTATTGTTTTCATAACTGGTTTACATAATTGATTACGAGTAAAGGGTTTTTTTTGTCTTTAAAAGCTCACAAAGGTCACTTGTTTTGTTTCGAATGACATTTTTGTTCTTATATTTGTGTTTGTAAACAAACGTTTTAAGTGATGAAATTTAACGTTATAATAAAACGACGAAATAAAAACAAAACTTGTTTTGTTTTGAATGACGATTTTGCTCTTACATTTGTGTTTGTATACAAACGTTTTAAGTGATGAAATTTAATAACATAATAACAAAGTGATGAAATAAAAGCAAAACTTGTTTTATTTTGAATGACGATTTGTTCTTAGATTCTTCTTAGATTATTCTTAGTGTTTGTAAACAAACGTTTTGATTGACGAAATTTAACTTAATAAAAAAGTGATGAAATAAAAACAAAACAAGTTTTGTTTTGAATGACAGCTTTGTTCTTAGATTTGTGTTTGTAAACAAAACGTTTTAAGTGATGAAATTTAAAAATGTTTGAAATAATGTGAATGATTAGATGGTCGCTGATTTGTAATCACCAAAGTTCTTTGCAATCTATTTATCGCAGACGATAAATCAGAGCCTCGCTTAATATTTATCACCATCCAAATTTAGCTATCGGGGATACCTGTCTCGGGGTTTCGATAAATGTTCGATGATAATCGTGATTACCAATGATACCTATATAGATGAGCCATCAATTTGAAGGTATTACCCCGGCATTTGAAATTAGAATCATTACATTCGGACAAACGGAAACATTCAAATTCATTTATAAACAGTTTCCACATTCGAGCTTATACCAATGCACACTGATGCACTATTCATACCCAAATATATTGTCAATGAAAAAATCGGTTGGCCAATGCGGGCGAAACAAGTGTGGTTGAATCAATAAAATTTGATGTTGAAGTGATGTTTTGTTAGAATGTTAGTACATTCGACTTCCACTAAGAGCATGAATTTTGTTACGAAAATTATTGCTAAGAGCACACGCAAAATAAATGCTGGTTCTGTGCATGCGCATTATTATTGTATTAATCGATTAATATCATATTCATATCGATTATTTTTTTACATATATTTAATTCAGTACATTATTGAAATTTGTGAAAACATAAAACAAACAAATAAGCAACGTAAACAAAACAGGTAAAACAAAGAAATACAAAATAAACAAAGCAATCAAAACAATCATAATAAATAAAACAATCAAAATAAACAGAACAATCAAAACAAACAAAACAATCAAAATAAACAGAACAATCAAAACAAAAAGAACAATCAAAACAAACAGAACAATCAAAACAAACACACCAATCAAAACAGAAGTTTTTCACACATTTCCATTTTTTGAATATTAATTCAATTAATATAAAATTGCAATTCACATTTTTAATGAATTTTTAGAACACATTTTTTTCTTTAATGAAAAAATAATTTTGCAACAATATATGTTATGTCAAACATTTATTGTATATATTTCATAAAAAAAATTCAATTTTTTTTATTTTTAATAGCTGCTTTTTAACTGATTAAAATTAAATACTTTATGAATAATAATATATAAATAATGCTATAAAAAATATAAAAATCTACAAAAAGAAATGTAAAAGACAGTTTCACTTAATTAATCAGCAGTAGAATTTATCTATCCACGTGGAGGATTAAAGAGTTATCACTTGCGAGAAAAAAGCAACACTGCTGCATGTTTTCAGTATCTGATACTATTTTTTCTGCGGTGAGATCACGGAATTGAGTAAACAATTGGGCAGTGTGGTTTCACAGTGAAGATTGAAAATGGTTCTATATTGACTTTCGAAATATATCCCAGGTAAACTCTCATCATTCGATCCGTTCGGTAAAAATAATTTTGACCATTCAACCTGGCACGAAACTTTTGCAATAACTTTACTCGATTGTAACCAACACAATCTGTCCGCAGATTAGGTGATTTAAATTTGCTTTTGTTCCGTTTTTCATCGAATTTCTGCGGTTATGCGTAAAATCTGCTTGCTTTCAATTAAAAAACTTTCTCTACATGCCAAATAAGGTTAAGTCACTTTTTTACCTTAGACATTTACATTTATTTCATTTTCAATTTAGTCACGTTGAAAGTGGAATTTTTAAGTTCAACTGTTTTTCTTTTTGCAACAAAAATTATAAATAAATAATTTATTTTTATTTTAAATTTTTATTTAATTAAAATTTTGTATTTCAATTCTATTTTTTAATTTTAAATCTTGAAAAAAATTAAAAATTATTTGTTTTTAAGGTAATGAAATAAATAAAATTCTTCTAAGCTGCTGTTTAATTTCTTGAAATGTGTAATTATGAAAATGATCATAAATTAACAAAATATTTTGAATTCTTCATTGAACAATTTTTAATCCCGGCAAGTAAGTCATAATTTTTTGCATTCGGCATTTTCGGAATAACTCTTTTTCTGAAATTAAAACACCAACTCACAATTGCGTTACAATTAAAAAATAACTTATCAGCATTTTTTTTCAAATCTAATTCTCTTCCTTTTTTTCCAAATGAAAACTCGCAATTCATAATTAACTTACTAGTAGCTAAAACAAATTTTAATTAAAAGCGCCACGCCAAATTGTATAATCCCGCTGTTCTCGTGTAAAGTTATTTTACTTTCAAAATTTCGTAAAATTGTCTCTCAACAACTATCCGACATTTTCGTATAATCCATCTCCTCTTTATAATTTTGCTTTTTCTTAATTGGCATTTTTCAAAAACAAATTTTTTTTTAAGTCTATAAAAGTCAACTCCATAATCAAATTCAAAGAATTTCAATCGCATACGACTGGAATATGTAATCACTTGTCAGAAGTTGAAAAGCGGTTCACTTATTGCTCAAAACGCAATGTTGATTTTGAATGTCAATTAATGAATAATTGCACGGCGTTTATTCAAATATTAATTATCGCCCAACATTTGTGTTATTTTGTATGACTTTGTTAATCCGTGAGTTTAAGGTTTTGTCGCGAAATGAAATATGTTGGTCACTACGCTGACAAAGTGGCATGAATCAAGCTAATTGGCTTGCGCCCTTGACAGCCGCTGTTGCGCGCGTATGTTTTAGCGTAATTAATATTATGAATTGCTTCGTGTACCTTTTTTATCTTTTCATTTTAATTTCTTTTCATTATTTATTCAGAAAAAAAATTTTTTTTTTGTGTCAGAGCTGTATTCAAAATAGGACAGTCCTAAGGATGTCCTAGGGATTTCATAGGAATATCATAGGATGTCATTGGGATGTTATAGGGATGTTATAGATATGTTATTGAGATATCATAGGATGTCAAGGATATCAAAAAAATGTAATAAATATAACATAGGATGTCATAAGGATGTTATAAGGATGTCATAGGGATGTCACAGGGATGTTTCGGGAATGTCCTAGGGATTTTATAGTAAATATCATAGGATGTCATAGGGATGTCATCGAGATATCATAGGATGTCATAACGATATCAAAAGGATGTCAAAAGGATAACATAGGATGTCATAAAGATAACATATGAATATACATATAATAAACGTTGAAACCGAGGATTCCTTCCAAACGATATCATAGAATACCTTTGACATCCCTAAGATAAGTTTATGACACCCATAAGACATTCTTATGACTGTCCTACAATTTAAGGAGGGGGGGGGGATT
>JABFPJ010007133.1:0-10249 GCA_022817425.1 Gryon sp. ZL-2020 | reverse complement strand
GAATTATACAACATTGGGCCTACATTGGCCCAGTCCAGGCTTACCCGTAACGAGGCGAACCCGGACTTTACCAATCCAGGGCCCGCTTTTTAACTAGGCAAGCCTTTTTCAATTTCTACTAGGGGTATTTTCAATTATTTTCAAAATAAAATTTCTTGCTCAAATGACCGATGACCCACAAAAACAAAAATACCAAAAAACCGAGAATTATTTAAAATTTAATTTGTCCAAAATTTGTATTTACCGATAAAACATACGCAACTATTAAAACAACGTTTCGATTCCACGATTCATATATTCTTAATGTAACAGTAAGTTGATCGGATTTCACAAGCCAATACAATTGATAAATGAAATGCAATTTACGTTCTATTTATCGAAGTGGAAGTTAAGTTGTGAGCAAATGAGATCGGATCTGAAACAAGTTAATGTCGGCGCTGGTCTGGTGTTCCCTGGTTTGTTGTTGTTGTTGTTTTTGAGCGACGCTTGTGCTCCATAAGGTGAATCGTGGCATCATCAGGGTCAGAGCTGAGCTCATCGTCAAGCCAAGAAGAGCCGCGAGTTGCGACGTTGGAAGGCGGTTGGGTCAACAACCTACACGACACGGCTTATTTACCCTTATTTACGGCATGAAAAAAAAGTACAAGTAAATTGGTCGCAATTTAAAACACAATGAGATAAGACAGAAAGTAGCTTGAACGCGCACGATTCGTTGTTTCTGATGCCGCGCGATCGTCTAAGCATGTGTGCATGTGTGTGTGTGCAACTATGTAACCGACATACACATGCACACACATCGTCGCGGATGTACGGCTTTTAATCGGCAATTACACTCATACGTGCTCGTACGAGTCACATCAAAAATCAGTTCTGCCTGCCTTTTGGCTTCGTACTGCTGCCGCGCGGTTTTATATTCACTTAGACAAATGCACAATTTCAAACTCAACATTTGTCTTTTTTTATCAGTTTCAACAAGTATAGTGATTGATGTCAAATATAGATTTTAACAAACAATATAACAATTTATTATAATCGAGAATATAAATTTTTTTCTGAAGTTCTGTTCAATCATATAACTTTGTTATTTAGAAATTTAAAATATATTTAATATGAAAATGGTTGACTTGCAGCAGCTTCAAAATAGATTTCTTTTTTAATTAGGTTTTATTTTAGTTTAATAATGCATTCTTAAACTAAAAAAAGGATCATATCATAATATATTGTCCATATATTACTTTAAAGCCAACCATATATTGTTCTTATATTGTGTATATATTGATAATGCATATATTGACAATATATAAACAATATATGAGGAGCACTATATATATTTACGATATATATTTGCAGTATATTCTATATATGGACCATATCTTGACAATGTATTAGTACTTTACAAAAGTATTTCATACATGGTCAGTATATGGCTTATATATGATCACTATATGGTCAAGCAATGTATGACATTACATTATTTTTAGCAAATCATATATTGTTCATATATTATCTATATATTGATAATGTATGGAACTATATTGCCCATATATAGTTGCATATTATCTATATATAGATTATATATAATGGCAGTGTTTAGTACTTTACAAAAGTATTGCATATATAGTCAACATATGGCTTATATATGGTCATATATATGAATAAATATATTGCCAATATATGGTCCATATTATTTTAAGCAAATCATACATTGGTCACATATTTTCAATGTATTGATAATATATAGACATTGTATTGACAATATATGAAATAAAAATGTATAATGTATAGCTCTATATTGACCATATATATTTGCATATTTTTCATATAAGGACCATATATTGGGAGCGTATTAACATTTTAGTAAAGTATTCCATATATGGTCAATATATGTGGCCAACAAATCATATATATATGGATATATGGTCCGTATGTGATCCATAAATATTCAATATATGGTCCATATATGATTGATATATAGTCAATGTATGATCAATATATGGTTAATATATAGTCAATATATTATTAAGATATGGTCAATGAATGATCTATATATAATCCATATATGGTCAATATATGGACCATATGTGGTCAATCAATGTATGACAATATAATATTTTTAGAAAATCATATACTGTTAATATACTTAATGTATGAAGAATATATTTACTATATATATGGTACTTATATTGACCGCATATACGTTTGCATATTTTTCATATATGGACCTTATATTGGCGTTGTATTACCTGTTTACAAAATTAATCCATATATGGTCATAAATGATTAATATACGATCAATATAGGGTCAATATATGGTTCATATATGATCCATTTATTATCACAAATGATCAATATACGATCAATGTATGGTCAATATATGGTTTATGTATGGATATATGATCCTTGTTATTAGGGATATTATTCTTCTAAAAATGCTAAAATAAAATAGATATCGAAAAGTGACTTTCAACGTCTGTTGATTTTAATTAGAAGACAAAAATCATATTGCATATTTCAACAGACGCGAATATCACAGCAGAGATAAATTAATAACAAATCATTGTTGAGCAGATTAGCCTCATTTGCATTTACATAGCGGATCAATGTTAATTCGATTTAATTTGACTTTTTTGTTTCAATTTTTGCCTTCGCATTGCTTGTTAATGAGCCGTGCTTGTGATGTTAATATCAATGCTTGAAAGAAGTGTATTGCTCCTGCATCAGAATGTATTTGCTGCTCAGATTAGAGTACTGGCGATGCGATCCGTAGGTTGTTTAATAGGTTATTAATCAAGTTTATTGATTGTGATAATCGAGTCGCGCTTTGCTATCTCTCGCATTTGGCCCGAGAGATAGAAAATAAATCGAATGTATCTGATCGAATTTTTAAGCAGTCTTTTAAATTGAATTGTACTGTGGCTCTCAGCCACTGATGATTGTCGGTTAATAAACCGTTTAGAATGTAACTTATTTTATCGTTCATAATTAATGATTCAAAATAAAAAATAAAAAAACTATACAACTTTTTTTCTTTTTGTTTCAGGTATTCAAGACTTAATGGAATGGACATTTTATTTGCCTAAAAACCCATATGGATGAAACTATATTTCAAAAATATATATAAAAGTATATATAATATATATAAAGTACATATTTAATATATATTTAGTACCTAAATTACCTAAAAAAAATATTATTGACTAACTTTAAAGCAGTCATCACCACGTTGAAGCATTTCAAATAATTATGCCTTAATGACCTTTGTCAACGCGAATATGCGGCTGAAATATATTCGTCGCGGCAGTTACTTGTAACATCACGTTCTCATATTTATTTCATGATCACTATCGGAGACGACAACTTGGCAAGGGCGTCACACTTGCACACTTTGTTCAATTTTGCTACAATGTCGCGAAGAAATATACCGTACAAGACAGGCCCACCCTGCAACACTCGGAATCAGACTAACAAATATTTTACAGCTCACAATCGTGAGATCCAACCGAATTGTAATCTGCGAATGCTCCAGAGACAAAACTCGTATGACGATTACAAAGATCTCTGCAAAAGTTTGCGAAACAAGAAAAAGAAAGTAATGTCGGGGAAAAAATATTAATAACTTTATCTTCATCTTTCTTGTAACAAATTATGACATTGTATAAGAAATTATTCATTATATTTTAGGAAACTTTTTTGCATTTTAAAATTATCCCGGGCAGTTAATATTTTTTTCTTATAAATGCATTGAAGATACATTTTTTTCCCCTCAAAAGCAGGACGAAAGTGGCCCTTTATTTCCCTCTTGAAAAATGGTATTTTAATCTTCTGAATGACGTAATGGGAGATTACCTTCTCTCCCTAGAGATAAAAAGTGGGGATGGAAAGTTAATTTCTGTCTCTAGGGAGAAAAAGTTCTGCTTTCATTCTACTTTTTGGGGAAGAAAAAATCTTGTTGAAACACTTGTAATTGCATAATATACATCTTTTCTTCCCTCAAAAGCTGGACGAAAATGGCCCTTTATTTTCCTCTTGAAAAATAGTATTTCTTAAATGGAAGATTACGTTTTTTTCCTAGGGATAAAAAGTGGGAATAGAAAGCTAATTTCCATCCCTAGGGATAGAAAGTTATTTTCCCTCTCTAGGGATATAAAGTTATTTTTCTTCCCTAGGGACAGAAAGCGTTACATTCATCCCAGTTTTCGGGGAAGAAAAGACCTTTTTCTCACACGTTCATCGAACAAAATTTACAAGTATTTTCTTCCCTCAAAAGTAGGACGAAAATTGTACTTTCTCTCCCTCGGGAGGCAAAATACTTTCATCCCTTAAATGACGTAATGGAAGATTCCATTCTCGCCCTAGGGATAAAAAGTAGGGATAGAAAGTTCCTTTTCCTCCCTCGGGACAGAAAGTGTTACTTTCATCCTATGTTTCGGGGAAGAAAGTACATCTTTTCTTCTCTCAAAAGTGAGACGAAAGTGGTACTTTCTCTCCCTCGGGAGGCAAAGTACTTTCATTCCTTAAATGACGTAATGGAAGATCCCTTTCTCTCTCTAGGGATAGAAAGTAGGGCTAGAAAGATACTTTTCCTCCCTAGTGAAAGAAAGTGTTACTTTCGTCCCACTTTCCGGGGAAGAAAAGATCTTTTCGAAACACCTATAACTAGAATCGGAAACTTTTCGCCCTATTTGCGGAATATACTATAACTTTACTTTCGAAATAAGACTTATTATAGAATTATTATTATAGTTGTTCGAAACCCCAAATTGAAATTGAAAAAATACCTTGATAATGAATAATTAAAACCTTTGCATTGCATTAACTAAGACGTGAAATATATATATCTAATTTCAGTCTATTTTAGATTATTTTGCATCCAAAAAAGGGTTGTAACCAAAGTCTCGCAAACTCACACTGAACCAGCACAAAGATCTTAAATTTCGCGCATAGCAGAACAATCAGCCATCTTAGTTTTCTAAAAAAAAAAAAAAAAAAAGAAAAAAAAAAGCAACAACAAACTAAGGCTGATCAAACAACAACATCCGATGCTGGAGCATAGCTTTAGCGTAGCTTAATAGCGAAATGTGACACTTAAGATGAATAAAACGGTAGTCAAAACGAGAGAGCCCCGGCAGCCCTCATGATCAGTCGAGCAATCACGTTTTGTGGAGGCAAACGGCAAAGCGCGACAGACAAACAGACAGACAGACAGCCCACATAGTTTATTCCTGCAGCCTACGCGCTTGCATAGAAAGGAGCTTAGATTCATCTTATTGCTAATGTCCCGTAAAACGCAGCGTGACTCTTTCTTCTTTTCGCAAAATAAAGAGTGAAATATGTTAATAGAGAGAAGTACAGGCCAAGAGAGGAAGCTGCAAAAGCGAACCGGATGGTATCTTGATTAAGGTGTCTGGCGGGCGTTAGTCATTCGAGCCCACTAGCCAACCTGCCAGTCAGTCGACCAGCCGAGCCGCCAGCCACTGACTTGAAAATCTAATTTTGCTACCGAAACGAAAAAAAGCTCCCTCCCCACGTCATGTGCTCTATCCAAAAGCACCGCAATCCCGACGCTGCACTGCTCTTCAACTGTGTTCATTCTCACTTCGCGCCAACACCCGCCACACAACTTATCCGCCATTTCTTCCACTTTTATCTGGACTAACTTTAATAGCTTATCCCTGGTCACAGTTACATCACGTTTTACATTTTTCTGACGCTTTTTCTCACTTTTTTCCTTAAATCATCCTGAGCTTTTCAATTAATAGTGAAATTTTTAAAAATCGGTAATATTTCTGCTTTGTTTCGCAACTAGGGAGAAAAGTTGCCGGTTTTCGAAGAGTGTAATAATGTAACACGCGCAGAATCGGCAATTTTGCTCTACTTACGGACGATACTTTATCTTACAAGTGCGTCGAAAATATCTTTTTATCAAAAGTGGGACGAAAGTGGCACTTTCTCTCCCTCGGGAGGGAAAGTATTTTTATAACGTAAATTAGTGAAAAAAGATTTTTTAACTCTAGTTATTTTCCATCCCTAGGGAGGGAAAGTGCCACTTTTATACCACTTCTTCCCAGGGTAGAAAATACTTTTCTTCCCTGGGCAGAGAAAGTCCCATTTTCGTCTCACTTTCGTTTCACTTTTGAGGGAAGAAAAGATATATTTTCGATGTACGTGTGAGAAAAATTTCCATTACATACCCACCCAACATGATATCTGGCATAAGTATGGCACAATCATGGCAAAAAGCTGGATGATGATCGCTTGCCATACGTTTGCCATATTACTGCCATCTTCTTGCCCGAGAGCTGCCAAGTTAATGCCAACTATAAATCTGGTAAAAGTTGGGCAACAGTCTGGCACTATTATGGCAATAAGAAGGCAAGAACATGGCTCGCCAAAGTCTTGCCATACTTCTGTCAGACATTTTTTACGCGGGATAGAATTAAAACATATCATTTTGAACGATATGTCTACTTAATAAGTATAAGTCTGGCAAAAGTTGGGCAACAGTCTGGCAACTATCTGGCAATAAGAAGGCAAGAGTTTGGCTTGCGATCATTATCCAGCCTCTTGCCATACTTTTGCCAGACATTCTTTTTTACACGGGATAGAATTAAAAAAACCATTTTGAACGATATTTCTCTTTAACTGTGAATCTGGCAAAAGTTTGGCAACAGTCTGGCAAAAATCTGGCAATAAGAAGGCTCGCAATCATCATCCAGCCTCTTGCCATACTTCTGCCAGAATAAAAAGTTATCCTTTTAAACGATATTTTAATTTCTCTAAATACTTCTAATTGAAGAAAAAAAAACTTTGTATCTACAAATACTTCTTTTCTTCCTACATCTTCTAAGCTATACAGCCATTAGGGCCCATTGCACAGAAAGACCAAAAAAAAGACAGCCTTTTGAACGGACATTGACATAAAGAAGTCATGAAAGTCCGTCGTTGAAAACCCACATGACTCGACACACTGTGACTTAAAGACTCGCACGATCGTGCAAAGCACGACTGTCTACAAAGCCGCGTACATAAGCATTATGAATTTATCTGTCTTTAACACCGGGGCATTAGTGAAGGCGTTCAAATCGTGCGCTCGTTTCAAGAAAGCAGCTCTCTGACTATTCAAACGCTGTCGTTGTTCAATCGCTTAACAGTTTGTAACAAACGACAATGACGAATGTTTCGTAACAGATTATTTCCCAATCTGAAAAAATATGTATACGAATAGATTTGATGAAAAACAAATGCGCGCGATTGCAAACAGAATCTCAACTGATTGGTTGAGATTGCAGTCGATTGTTTTGTTGCGTTGCTTAAGTTTTTTTTTTTTTTTTTTTAGTTTCAAATTGAATTATTACGGGGATGGAAGGCTTGCGCTCCTCAATCAAGTTCACATGTCCTGTTTTCACTTTATTTTGCTTTCGTCATGCGAACGGCATTTATGCTAATCCAAAGCGCGCAATGACGCACTCAAATGCTAAGTTTATTATTGTACTGTCGAAGAACTGCGCTTTTAATCAGTACGAAGTATCGCCCGTTAATAAGAAGTCGGTTTTGCAAGGGGTTTGGTCCAAATACCAATTACTGTCAAGTTCTACGGACGGATGTTGTTATAGCGAATTCTACTAATATCACTTGCAATAACATACACGTTTACTACAAATAATTTATGCCAAGCGTCCGACATTTTTGCATTTGCAAATGTAGTTACGCAATACAATAAAAACAAATAAAGCTGACATTTAGATTGAGTTAGCAATATTTATGATACTTTTAAATTTACTTTTATATTTTCATTAATAAAAAGGATCATATAATGTCCATATATGGTCAATAATATAAAGATAATATATTGGTACTTACATTTGCCACATATAAATTTACATATTTTCCATATATGAACCATATATTGCATTGTATTAACACTTTAAAAAAGTAATTCATATATAGTCAATATATGCCCAATTTATGATCAATATATGGCCAATATATGGTCCATATATGATCAATTTTTTGTCAATGTATAGTCCATATATGATCCATATATGATCAATTTATGATCAACATATAGTTAATATATGATCAATATAACGTATGGTCCATGTATGATGCATATATGATAAATATATGGTCAATGTATGGTCTGTAAATGATCCATATATGGTCTATATATGATGCACATAGGGTCAATATATGATCAATATATAATTAATATATAGTCAATATATGATCCATATATGGTCAACGTAGGGTCCATATATGATCCATATATGATCAATATAAAATTAATATATAGTTAATATATGATCAATCTATGGTCAAAATATAGTTACCCTAGTAGTAAAAGCAATCCATATTTAGGCCACATATAAATGTATATCTTTTTTATATATGAACCATATATTGGATTGTATTAATACTTCAAAAAATCAATCCATATGTTAAAATTAAAAGATCATACATTGGCCAGTTAAAATATGGCCAATGTATGATCAGTATTAGGCCAATGTATGGTCCATATATAGCCAATATATGGTCTATATATGATAAATATGTGGCCAATGTATGATCCATACATGATCCATATATGGTCATTATATGATCAATATATGGTTAATATATGGTCAATATATACCTTTTTGAATCATATATTGTTAATAAATGTTTCATATATGGATAATTTATGATCCGTTTTATTAGGAAATTGTAATAAATATTAGATACTTTTTAAACGAAAATAGTATAGATACTTCGTTTGAAATTGATATAACCATAGATACAATTTGAACTTGCAAAGTCTAATCACAAGCACGACCAAAAACCTTGAGTCTTAAAAACAAAACGTCGTTAATATTAATGTTAAGTTTTGTAGCGACACGTCCATAGTCGCAATTGAAATTCGTATCGCGTGTCGGGAAATCGTCATCGTGGAATAATTGAATGATTACGGTCTTTGGTGGCTGTTCATCATTATTTGTTGAAATTGCAAAGTGTTTTTTCTTCTCTCTCAAATATTCACGTCTAATTTATTCACATTCAAATATATTTATATTCATAATGAATTAGCTACGAAGAATAATAATTTTCACGTGAAAAATCTTAAGTTATTTCAATTCAAAAATTGTTTTAAAGGAATTTTAATAAAAAGTTGATCACTTTTTTTTTTGGCAGAATATTCATCATCAGTATATTCAATGCCCTTTAATTTAAATTAAGGCACTTTTTCTCGTCAGATTAAACTGATTTATTTATTCCTTTTTTAAGCCCGAATTTGTATGAAAATTTATAACTGATACTTCGAACCGATTACAATGTATTCCACGAATATTTTGAAATATGATTTGTGCCGATCGGTTAAGCGACTTTGTCGTGGGTCTGAGAGTCAATTATTTGTGCGCGCATGTATGTGTTGAGAGCATCGTGACTACAACAAAAAAATTGGAGTAATAATGCTTTCAAAAGGTAGGTTGGCTCTTGCTTTTTTTGTTTTTGTTTTTGCCTGTGTAGCAGCTGTAACACCGACGGTGGATGTTGAGGTGAGATCCGACAAATATGGTAATAGTGCAGTGTTAAACATATGTAGCACTAGCACGTACGCGCGCGACGACGGCTTTATCATTAAAGGTAACGCGCCTCTCACTCTGCCAACTACGCTCGCATCTCGCACCTCGCTTCGACGAAATTCAGATTCAACGAAATCGCCATGAGAATCGGTGTAGTAATCATGATTTACTTGCGTGAGGCAGATGTTTATCGGCTTAAACAACGTTTCCGTCTGCCAACAGTTTTGATCAAATGCTTGTGCGAACTATTTCAATGTACAAAAGTGCAAACTAAACTTCCATACTTCTTCAATTTTATATACTAAAACGTTTAATTTCAAATTTTTCATCAGAGATTTATACATTTAATAAGCATATATGATTATATATGATTTCTTGAACTAATATTGTTAATGTATGTCTTATATATATGGACAATATATGGGCAATATATGATTATTAATGTGATTGAAGTTTTTAACGTTAAAATAACGAATTTTCAAAAATTTTGAAAATCGGTAAAAATTGCATAAAAGGTGTTAGAAAGGCATAAAATAACAAAATAACCTATAAAAACGATGATATTCAACAAAAAAACCCATAAACAAAGAAAAATCCGATTTGAACCTGAAATAAACCTCCGTTGAACGTCTTCCCGCACTTTTAAAATCATGAAATTTTGTGGGCTTGTGTAACAAACACTTCTCTAC
>JABFPJ010007132.1:0-10249 GCA_022817425.1 Gryon sp. ZL-2020 | reverse complement strand
AATATGTCATTTCAATTATACGAGATTTCATTAATTATAAGTGTAAAGTATATTTCATAATTTCATAAACAATTATCATATTAAGTTTCTATATTATTTCGATTTGTTTATAGTTTCTAGCATGAAGGAAATTTTCAAATATGGCGCCTTTTTTATATACAATTTTGCAATCTTATTTTCATATAACACTATACAATATGTATATAATATATATAGCAAATGTATGGAAGTTGACTGTATATACATAAACTTAGGATTTTTAATATATAAATTAATTATATATTAAATATATTAAATATATAAAAATAGTACTTTTAAGCATAAAAATATATTGTTTTAAATTTAAAAAATATTCATAATATTTAATTTGTTTTTTTAATTTGTTTAAGCAGTTCAACAACATTCACTTTGAATTGAAAGTAATCGTTGGTAAATTATTTTCAGGTTTGTTAGAAACATAGAAAAGACATTAAATATTATATTTTTTGTAAACGTTTTTGAATGGCCGTATTTTATGGTCGGAAATGTCCATTATATTATAACTGTAAGTCTGTTTGTGTATAAAACCGTTTTCCTAAATATACAGTCAAAGCTCCTCTACGGAACCTTCTTCTACGGAACTTCTCCTTTACGGAAGGAATATTGTCTCGCTTACAGAACCGACCCTCCCTCAATTCCTTCTCCCACTTTCTTACATACATTCGCTCTGTAACCTCAATTATTGTGGCGCAAAATTTAAATTTAAATGTCATGTACGGTAAATGTTACCATAGAAATAATAAATAAATAAACAATGGCTATTATTTAACTAAAAAGTGATAATTTAACGAAAAAAAATTTTATATTATATTATATATTATATTATCATATATATAATATTTAACTTACTTTTTTTTATTTCTAGATCTGAACATTCAGCCATTTTTATTTGAAAAAACATAGTATAAACTTTATATTTGCAATATAAACTCAAGCAATATCAACAATATAAACTGAAAATTGCAAATTGTTTCCAAACAAAACAAAACAAACTTCTTCTTCTTCTTCCTTTTTTTGGCGCTGAACTATCCGTTCATTGGGCCATAATCAATGATGTCAATCAATGTTTTCAACCTTTCCGATTTCGAAATTTATAATATTCAATCAAATATCAATTTTTCATAGCACTATTCACATTATTCATAAAAAATATCACTTCACTAAATCAAAAAATATTACTCATACATATTGCAAAATTTTCATTCGAACATATTTAAATTTATGAGATACACAAACTTCAGATGATGTCGAAGTAACCGTCGGATTTTAGTCGAACCAGGGTGAACCACGAGGAGGTATCCGATCGGATTCATTCACCCCAAACAAAACAAACGAATATCATTTGAAAACTACATTGTTGAGATAACATGCTATTGCACGGTTGGCAACAATGCATGACATGTGATAGATAGGAGAGGGGATAAACGATTTCTCCTTCGCCGGTCACGTAAAAGAGCGGTTTTGAACATTTGCTTCGTTCCGTAGAGGAGATTTGACTGTAATTTGAATTTTTCTCTTACATTTTTAAGAAATTATATTTTAATAAATGCAAGAATCGAATATACTTAATCGCAATTTTAGTTTTTAGAAAATAATGACTACGTTGGTGCAGGTTCTTTTATAATTTTTACTATAGCCTGGTGTTTTAATTCTTTTTGTATATGTTATGTCGGTGATAATCTTATGCAAAAAGTAAGTATAAACATATAACATAAGTAGAAGGGTAAATATAAACAAAAGTAGAATATCAAAACATAGATAGACTATAAAAATTGAATGCCTAATATGATGATTATTTTTTTCAGTGTAAATCAATTGGTCAGCGATGTTATGAAATTGAATGGTATAATTTTCCAATCATGAAAGCAGTAAACATGAATATAATTATTAGTTACACCCTTATTCCAGTCGTTATCGCTGCTGGCAAAATTATGACTTTATCCATGGCTACATTTGCATCGGTAATTGATGGATTTCAATGTTGAATGTTTATTTAGAATTTTGTTGTTTTCAAGTTGCAATTTGAAAAAATTAGTTAGTAATATATATTAATAATTTTTGCATTTCAGATGGTTAAAGTATCAGTGTCATACGTTAATTTTCTTTTACAAATGCTACATAATTAAGTTTTTTTTTTAAAAAAGTGTGAGTATAAACGAAAATATCCAGAAACTCGGTGGTGTTTCTTTTGCCAAGTATTTTATTTTTAAAATATAGTTATTTATTTATTAATTACTTATTTAATTATTTATTAGAGTATAAATTTAGACTTTTAATATAGAGAAATATTTTATATAGATAGATTTTTTATATTCAAATGTTTACACTATATATTAATATTCTTACAGTTATATTAACCAAACTGTCATTGTTAAATGTCATTTCATTAAAACACCTTACAAAAATGGTTAAGATAATGAAAGAAGTTATTTCAATACTCAAAAAATGTGGTTCAGTTACTGAAACTGATTGTTTTTGTTACTTTTGTGGATAACTGTCAAACTGTGGTTGTTAAAACAGAAAAATCGTATTTGATTTAAATAGATGTCGTTAGTATTGTCAATCGTATATTTGTGTCGCAATTTGTATACGAGACGTTTATGAGTGAGAAAAGGATAAATTGATATTCTCTCTGCGCAAGTGCGACTTACCGAACGCAGAAAACGAACATAACCACACTGACACCACCCATCCAAAATGGATTTCCAAAAAGTGTTGGACAAATGTCGCAATTCAGTAAAAGGTAACATTACATAAATGCACGAAATATAATTTACAATTTAGACTTCCAAAAATAATATCAATAATTTACATTTCATATAGCGTTTTTAAATTATTTGTTTCGTTTATCAGTTCAATGTAACAAGTAAAATAGAATAATAATTTTAGTTTGCGAACAAATTATGTTTGAATTTTGTTTTTGCGTAAAAATTCTAATTAGTAAATAATAGAATTTGCAATTGAAATATTTGCAATTTTTGTAAATATAATTTCTAGAGACTGAGAGTATGTGTTCACCTAAAAAATACAAATATTTAACCTAAAAAAATGTTTCTTGATCATTATCAATCTTTTTTTTTATTACGAAATGTAGGACAGGAAACTAAGATTGTAAAGTATGAAGATTTTCATATCAGTAAAATATATAAAATAATTTGTAAAAATAATGATATGTTTGTATCTTGTTCAAAACAATAAGTCAACGCTTCTTACATAAAAGGTTACATCTCAAACTCTTTGTACAAAAGGATACACCTTCTATGTTTTAACACAGGAGGTGTCTCCTTTTGTACAAAGAATCTGAGATGTAACCTTTTACGTATGAAACGTCGAAATATTCTAAAACTAATTTGTACATCACTTATTATAAAATGTATTCAATATTTTATTTCCTTTACATTGTTTACATTCAAATTGTAAAATAAATCTTAACTATTAAATCGGAAAAAGCTATATTTTTATCGGTCCGTCAAAAACTTATTTGTAGTGTTAAAGACATTTTCTTCTTCTGTTATGATACATAGTCTGAGCTGTTGTCCATAAAAGTAACATTTACTATTACCGAAAACTTGCGTCAGTGATTGATTCTCCGTTTATCTTACTTTCTTAGTGTCCGATCACAGAAGCTAAGCAACATAGTGCGTGGTTAATACTTGGATGGGTGACCGCCTAAGAATACCACGTGATTTTGAAATTCTTTTTTTCTTGCAAATCAAGTTTAAAATTATACATGCAACTCACTTCTGACAATTATTATTCATATATAAGTGTACGTTGTATTACATTACATCCGTATATTCCATATAAAATAACTTTTTGGAACGAAATCATCATATAATTAACGAAACTTAATCATTTATTCAAATTGTTTCAACCCTTCGCTCAGCCGAAGTTCTTAATTTGATTTCCATTTTACTTTATAATTCAACGCATACGCAAATTAAAAGTTGAAATCACATACCTTGTACGGAATCAGTTTAAAATGCACCTCCAATTCATTTATTTCAAACTTTGTGCATAAATAATACGGTTTTTGCCGAAACTTCAAATCAGTTCATAGTCTAATCATACACTGCAAAAGTTTAATTTGTTCGCAACAACTTTAATTGAACGAAAATGAAGTAGTTAATGTTCACAATTTCACGTAATCTTTCATACTAATAATTCAAATAACTACTGCCAAAGATTATGAACAATAAAGTACGTCATTCAATGCAATCAGATTTCATTACAAATGCGTCTTACCAAAATGATCTGAAATATTCAGTTGATTGGAACCGTTTGTTTCTATTCTTATTAGGATGTTGGCCACCGCCAATCAATAAAGGAAGTTGGCAAAAGTTTCTCAACACAATATTCATCATCATTTGCAACAGTTTACTCTGGTTTTTGATTATCACCTGTGGTTTTCATACATTCTTAGTCATCACCGAATTCGAATTACGAATGAAATTAATTGGACCTTTGAGCTTCTGTTTGATGGCTATTATGAAATATTACTCGCTCATCATTCATTCAAGGAACATACGCTGGTGTTTGGAACACCTGAAATATGATTGGAAGTACATTCATTCGGTAATGGCACGCAACGTTATGCGCAAAAATGCCCAAACAGCGCGCAAGTTGGCGTTTTATTGTGCAATATTTATGTACGCTGGTGGAGTCTTTTACCATGGTCTTATGCCAATTTTGGCGGGAAAAACGATAGACGCATCCAATGTCACGGTTAGACCATTGACTTATCCAGTTTACAGAGGCTTTTTTGATGTTCAACCCAGTCCCGTTTATGAAGTCATATTTATTGTGCAAACAATTACTGGAATTATTGAATATAATATCACGATTGGAGCGTGCAGTCTGACGGCGGCTTTTGTAATGCATGCGTGTACGCAGTTGGATGTTGTTAAAATATTGATTAAGGAACTTATACAGGATGATTCTTCGAATAGTGAAAAAATTCTGAATCAGCGATTACACGTTATTGTTGAGAGACATTTACAATCTATACGGTAATATTTGTATTGGAAATAAGGGTGCTAAAAACTTACTAAATAAAACTAAAAACGATGGAAAAATAAGGAAAACGGGGAAATTTATAGATATTTTTACTTAATCATGTATAATCAGATAATAATTAATATATTTTCAGCTTTGCTGCCGTTGTTGAAGATGTTATGAATAAGCCAAGTATAGTGGAATTTGTTGGATGTACATTGAACATATGCCACTTGGGATATTATTTTTTAACGGTAACATCATATATTTATTTTTCGTGTTTGTCAAAATGAATTATTATAAACATTGTGAAATATTTTACATTTGTGAGTACAGTGTAACTATATAGACAAATCATTTATTTACAGGAATGGGAAGATGCCGATGCGGTTGGAATGACTGGATACTTTATTTTATTAGTTTCTCATGTTACAAACATTTATGTCTTTTGTTACGTTGGCGAACAATTAACTAATAAGGTAAAAGCAAATATAATAAACAATTATATATACCCTAATAGAACACATCAAAATTATATGTATAATATCACTGTAAAAAATGATTGTCCCATTTTCTTAAATTCAGTATAAAATATTCTGAAATTCAGTGTAAAATGTTCTTAATTA
Source organism: Gryon sp. ZL-2020 (assembly GCA_022817425.1). Classification (NCBI taxonomy): domain Eukaryota; kingdom Metazoa; phylum Arthropoda; class Insecta; order Hymenoptera; family Scelionidae; genus Gryon; species Gryon sp. ZL-2020. The sequence goes on along the minus strand of JABFPJ010007132.1, from coordinate 4,589 downwards.
AGATAATTTAAACTTAATTTAAGAACATTTTATACTGAATGTAAGAATATTTTACTGAATTTAAGAAAATAAATCAAAACCCATTTTTACAGTGATATGTACATATGCATAATATATGTATAATATATGTACAGGGTATTTCACGTAAAGTGTGACAGCTGAATATCTTATTGAATATACGCATTATTAAAGAAAGTTTCAAATAAAAACTTCAAACATTTTTTACAATTTGCAATTGATATTGATTAAGCAATAAAACCAATTGTTTTGCGATGATTAGGTTGCGAGGGGAAAAAGCAGATTAATCATAACGGCGGTAAATTTGAATCACAACCATGAATCGTTAAGGGGATTTTTCAGTCAATTGTCCCGAAAATAGTGTGAGGGTTAGTGTCTTTTTTTATGTCATTTTGTTCATTATTAAAAAATTGTATTTTAAGAAGACACTTACAATGACACTATTTTCGGGATAGTTTAATGAAGAATCCTCTCAAACGTCAGAGAACACGGAAGACAATATTCTAATGCTCCAACAGTTGATTCCGCTCGAGAAATAAAGGACGTGCAAGAATTATTGACAGAGTATTTATCTTCCATTAGCAATGCAGAACGCCGGGAGAAGATCCGAGAAATGAAATCAATGTTGGAAAGATGGAAAATGGAGAGCAGAGAAGAAGAGGAAGTGAAAACAGAGGAACAAGAAACGGAGGAGGAAGTAGAAAAAGTAAACAAAGATATAGAAGAAAATGGAAAAAGAAGGAACAAAAAAGGCGAAAATCAAAAAGAGAAAAAAAAACAGGAATAAACCCGGAAAACGAAAATGAAACAGATGAAGATAAAAAAGAAGAAGAGCAAATAGAAGAGAATTATGAAGAAAATAATTAATTAAAGAGAGCAGGAAACAGAAGAGGAAAGAGAGCAAGAAAGAGAGGAGAAAAGGAGGAGGAAAGCGAGAAGAAAAGAGAGAAGGAAAGAGAGAAGGAAAGATAACAGCAAAAAGAGGATGAAAACGAAGTCCTACAAGATGACAATTACAGATACAGCAAGTGGAATCGATAGTAATAAAAAAATGTTACTGCAACATATTTATTAATAAAAAAACAAAAATAAAAGCTCAGATAATTTTCAACAAATTTTCAAAATAATGAAGAAAAAACAAAATAAAAACATTACATTTTGTAGATACAGATGCATCCTTTAGAAATATGAAGTCTTTATTTGAAACAATTTCTTTAATAATGTATATTTTCAAAGATATTTAGCTGTTATACTTTATGTGAAACATATAATCTTGCCGTGTCATTCGACCGAACAACTTGATATACAGATTACGTAGAAGTAACAGATAAAAGTCCGTCTAATATACATATGATATATCTAAGGTTCTATTGGGGTATTGTATTATGAAGCAAAAATTATTTTAAATGTCATTTAGACGGAAAAATTAAGACTTATTTTTCAACGACTCCAAAAAACGATTTGGAGTTCGATATTGCAAATGAAAATTAGACAAAAACACAATTTAAGTAAAATGATTTTCATTAATTCAAATGAATTTTCGTTTTCTAAATAATATCTGTGGCCTAAAGGAAAAACCAATTAACTCCACTTTTACAAATTTTAAGAAAAACGCGTTTGAATTTTTCATCTTGTATTCAAATGTATAGAAAAAAACCTTTATTTCATCTTCGTATTTTGTAATAGTTCTACATTTCGATAAATATGGACTCATAAAATGAAAGTATAAGCTTGTTAAAATCCGAAATTATCATTAACTCAATTTTGCAAAAATAGGAGTTAATCGGTTTTTCCTTCAAGCCACAGATATAATTCACAATACTATAATACCTTTTGTATCTTACAGTCATCAGAAGTTGGTGATGTGTCCACTTCAATAAATTGGTATAAATTACCAGGTCGTATGAAACTTTGCATTCTTATGATTGTATCGATGTCTTTTTCACCGTCAAAGGTTACGGCTGGAAAATTGTTTGAATTATCATTAAATAGCTTTGCTAGTGTAAGTAATAAGTTTCTTTTTACTTTTAACCCTCAACTAACTGATGGCTAAAATTTAACACAAATGACCGGCACGGGTCTGTCGGACCCGGCTTGTGTTTGAAGTGTTATATAAATCTCGATTAATGCGAAATAAATGTTATAACTAATGAAACCGAAAGTTGGAAGTGTTAATTAGCAAAATATTTTTAAAACTGGGCAAACATGTATATATTTGTAAAAATTTATAATTACATTTAAAATTATTATAAACAAATTTTTATACAGTGATTCGTAACGGAAAAGACATAAAATTAAAGAAATTTAAGTTTAAAAAAAATGTAATATCAATTTTATTACAAAATTATAGTTATTTAAACAATTAAAGGAAAGTCGTTTCAGTTATTTAAAATTGATAACAATATATTTTTCTTATCATAAACATATAATTTATCATAAAATTATATGATCAAAGGTCTGGGTCTGCCGGTTGGTTAGTTGATAGTTAAAATGTAAAATATATTACACAATGAAAAGTCGCTGAATGCATAATATTTTAATGGTATTAGAAAAAATGCTAACTTTAACATAACTTTTAGGTCCTTCAGTCATCTTTAGCATACTTAAATTTCCTTCGAGCAACTATGTAGTAAAATTTGTAAAAAAAATTAGTAAAAAAACCGATGAAATTATATATATCAAAACATCAATATACTTGTTAAAAAGCTTGTTGTAATATATTTAAAGATTGTTAATGAAACAATTAGAAAAAGCAGAGACTCTACCGTTATTCTCAGTACTTTATTTCAAAACTCAAAAAACCTGAGTAAAGTTACAAAAAATGACCATTTTGAAAATGCAACACTAAATTGTAAACTAAATGTTCTACTTTTACTGTTAAAACTCAATTTTCCAATCAAACACAGTACATTTGAAGAAAAAAATTTGCACATAAAAAATCTTATTTCCTATCACAGTCCGTCCATTAATGCGAAATAAATCGATGAAGTTGGGCGTTGACATCATCTATAATTCTAATTGCATAACTATGAACGAATAAGAAATAAAATAATCATGTATGAAATTATCCCAAAAATGATATATCACTGCGGCGGAAAACTTTGGATACCAGAACCCGCTCGTTAAGAGAGTTAAACAAAATTGTTGTTGGACAAATTAACGGTTAACTTTGGCGCAGATTTATGGCTTCGGATATCAACTATTCATTATCATGGCTGCGACATCTGCTGATACTTTTAGGAATGTGGCCAAATTCGCAAAACAAAATCAGCTTACGCGACATTCTCTGTATTTCATTTATCTATTTTATTCTTTTGTTTATGTCCTTAAATATTTTTCTTCATTTGATGATTGAAGCCAAGGATTCATCGATTAAATTAGAAATGACTGGTCCACTTTCATTTCTGGTTATGAACATACTTAAATTCAGTTCTTTGCTGTTAAAAATGAAGATTATCAAACAGTGTATAAGAATTATGGAAGAAGACTGGCGTAATTCAAAATTGTCCGTAAGTGAACGTGATATTATGATCAGCTGCGATAAACGCAGTCGATACTTTTCATTTGCAAGCATTATTTTCTTGTTTTCTGGTTGTTTCTTTTATCACTGTTTAATACCAATTTCTATGTTTGTCATTCATTTGAGGAAACACGAATTTATTAATCCACTTTGTTATCCAGTCTACAGCAAATACTTCGATGTGTCGAATAAACTGACGATGACAATATTTTTTATATTCCATAATATTAATGGTTATATTGAGAGTAATATTGGCGTGTCGATGATCTGCATAATGATCGTGTTTGTGAATCATGCTTGTTCACAACTGAAAATTGTTGTGTTACATTTGAATCATCTGTTGGATGATTATGAACTGAAACCTTATAAGCTGAAGAGGAAGATTACTGACATCATTCAGTTTCATCAACGATGTACGAGGTAAATTTTGACACAAAGTTATTATTCATTTCTGTAAGCACATTGTGCCCAATAAATCCCCAAAGCTGTATCTGAAAAATTGCAAAATTATCCATTTTTGAATACCATAAGTAATTAATCATTTCCTAATATTCATAATTCATTTACAATTTTTGCAAAAATAGTTCATTTTCTATCATTTATATCAAAAGACGGTAGTGCCTTTGGCCAAGTACAAAAAAATATGTGTTTTGGGACGCCAGGACTATCGTGACTCTTATCAAAAATATATGTTATACAAGAAATCTTGTACGCACAAAAAACGATCCTTTTTTTGTACTTGGCCAGAGACACTACCGTGTCTCTTAAGCTTGAATTGTAATTAAAGTTTATATTTTTACTTTGTAATTGTGATTAAGGAGGTTCACTCGACTTATGCAAAAAGTGATAGAATTGAATGAAACTTTGCCAGATTGTTAATTATAAAGAACAAATGATACCTGCATTTTTTGAAAATTGTTGACCACACGGAAAGAAATAATATATTAAACATTACAACGTTTTTGATTAATCTTGTCGCCAAAAAAGTGACTTCGTGTTATTTAAAACGTTGTTGTTAAAATGAACAACGTATTTTTGAAAATGTGGAAAA
>JABFPJ010007131.1:0-10250 GCA_022817425.1 Gryon sp. ZL-2020 | reverse complement strand
TAATAAGATAAATTTTTTAACGAAATAACAGTTAAATTTATCAGTTTATCATTCAAAAAAAACTAAGTAAAATTCAGTTGATCGCAATTGATTATTGCCTAAGATTTTGTTTATTTTTATTTATATTCAACCTTTCTTTCGTTAATATATACGAAGTTCCTCAAGACTCAAGGGATAATCGCTTGAGAGTCAAGGAACGAACTAATTAAAATAAATAAAAACTACAACAAAAAAAACAATTATAAGCATGAATTCAAATGACCGGAAATTCGTTCCTCGAGACTTGCCGGATTATCCCATGAGTCTTGAGGAATCGAACGTTCACAACATTACAAGGAATGTTTCCATGACTATTGACATATTTTCAGGCAATGTCATTGGAATCAAACGCTAAATTTGAACGTTTCATCACTAAACATCACTTGTCAGATAGTCTGTTTATTTTTAAATCATAAAGGCATAAATTTTATGCTGTTTTTAGTACTGCAAAATTTAACTTCGAAAAGGTTGAGATATTAACTTAAATTCGACTGATTTTTTTTTGTGTGTACCACCGTTTTTCCAACCTCGGTTTATGCGTCTTGTTTCAGTGTTCTTCACCTATGTTGATTCAACCGTGTTTGCCAGTTTTAGGCCAACATTATATTGTTTATTAAAAAGATATTATTTCTTAAATATACACCCATTTTGTCTTATTTCATTATTTTTTATATTTCCTAATTATGTTTCATGATTAAATTCAGGTTCGAAGATAAAGTTGCATTTTTGATTTTCAAAGATTTGAACTCGTGCATCCAACGTGATAGTCCGTCGCCTTATCCACTGCTCCAATCCTTTGGTTATTCATTTGAAACTTTACCTTAAAATTAACCTTTCTTATTTTATTATATTTAATTTAATTTATTTTATTGGATTTTAATAATTTAAATGAAAATTTATAATTAAATTTTATTTCAAATTTATTTAAATATTTAAATGACAATAATGCAGTATGAATGTTTATTAACAAATTGATTTTAGTTATTTCAAAACAAAAACGAAAAACTTCTTGTATATAAAAAAAAGTCTTATTGTTTAACTAACTCAGTTATGCTACATTGCCAGCTGCAACAATAAGATAAAACACAAAAATTTTTGATTTATGTAACAGAACTCAAAGAAATTTTCTTTAATTAAATGAATTGATTTTAATTTATGAATCATTATGAATCATTTTCATGACGATACAAAGAGTTGTTATTTTCCGAGACTTTCGTCGTCGACTATCTGATTTTCACCAGATATATTTTATTTCAAAATTTATTATTTGTAGGCTTTCGTCTTGTCGATACTTTCGTCATCGACGCTGTGGTTCTCACCAGATGAATTCACCCTAGTTTGCACTAGGATTATTTAAATTTAAACTTTTAGGCCTTCGCCTTGTCGAGACTCTCGTCGTCGACGATCTGGTTTTTACCAGATGAATTTACCCTGGTTTGTACCAGGTTCAAAACTAGAGTAAAAATTTAAGAAATAATTACTCTTTAAGCGTTCGCCCTATAGCTGCTCTCGCCGCCTGGCTGCTTTCGCCGCTTGTAGGTTCTCACCTAATAGCTGCTTCGCCACTTTGTTTGACTCTCGCCAAAAGCATGAGGTTCCTCTGAGCGCTCGCTCTTATATACGCTTGTGGGGTGCAGCCTCCGAGGAACTCGCCGAACCAATCAGATAGCTTTGCTTGAGAATGTTTAAACATTCCCCCATCACTTAACTATAGGCCAATCAGCGCATTTTACATTAACTATCTTTAAACATTACCCCCTCAGCCTTTAAATAACCAATCAGAATTCATTCATTAATTGTTTGAACAATTTTTAACAAAAGATAAATTTACCATGAATGAATTCTAATTTTATATTTTTCAATCTCTTTTATACTTTAATTCCTAATTTGTTTACTAATTTTTATTGTCTCGAAATTTGTCATCCAAATTGTGTATAAAATAAACATCCAATTAATTATTTATGAAAAATATCCAATTAAAACAAGAAAGATGTATATTTTATATTTATTAATTCATAGTGTAAACATGTAAAGAGACTTATAATGCAATATATTGAGATATATCTTACCTTGTTTTTTCAGCCTTTTATTTATTTAAAATTATTTACACACGTATTATCACTTCGTTTTTAAGCTTTCTGCTCTTTGAATATGGAAGCTTTCATCCCTATTGTTGCTATGTCAACTAATCAGAATTCAAGACACTGAAATTTTAAAACATCAATGAAAAAATCCAATTTTGATCTTAATATATTCTCTAATTTAATTTAAACTTAATATCTAAATTTCATTAGATTTCATTTATTAGTTTTCTTTTAATTTGCATTTAAATATTCGATATGACAGCTACGCGTTGCATCATGTTGACCGCTGCGTCTATTCGCCTTGACGCGAACAAAACAACTTAAGTGTACAAATTGATTTATAAAAAATGAAAAATTAAACGGAGAGAAAATTACTTTGATTATCAATAAACAAATGTATCAGGTTAGATTTTTTAAATTATTATAAATAAGGTTTTTAATTTTTGAAAAAAGTAGTATGTGTACTGAAAGAGACTTTACGCGCATGCGCATAATTGGGACGCTTAACTCGCAGCTGAGCGTGAGTAGTGATGTTTACGACTCGTAGCATGTGACAGGTTACAACTGCCCCCCAAAAATAAAGTGAAACTTGAAATAAAATTGAATCTTTATTTATTAAAATATTAATATTTTTTTTATAATAAAATAATACAAGTAATAGTAAAATACAATAATAATGAGGATAAAATAATGATATTGATAATAATGATAATGATAAAAATGATAATAATATCACAATTTAAATATTTTAAAATTTAATTTAAATTATTTCTTTCTTCTTCCTTTCCGTATCCTTTCTTTCATTTTCTCCTTCACATTTTTTATCCTTCCTCTACTTCCTGTTTCTTGTCCTTTTCAAAATTCAAATTCCCTGAAATCTCTATCCAATTCTTCATCTTCTGGCCCAAATAATTCCTCCAACTAATCTCCCAATTTTCATTCTCTGCACTTCCTTATTTTTAGTTCTCTATTGCTATCTTTTTTCTCTTTCTTTTTTCCGTCCCTCTTTGCCTTTTTCTTTCCTCACTCACTTGATTTGTTTAATTTCTTTTTTCCTCCGGTTTTCTTTCCCGTTTTCTTCTTTTCTTTTTCCCTTTCTATCTTCTTCCCTGCTAACTTCTTCTCTTCCTTTTTCTCCTTCTCTAATTTCTCCTTGCTTTCTTTCTTCTCATCGCTTTGTTTTTTCTCTGCTACCTTTTTCTCCTCTTTTTTCTCTTTTTTTAATTTCTTATTGCTTTCTTTCTTCTTTTCGCTTTCTTTTTTCTCATCTACCTTTTTCTCTTCTCCTTTTTCCTTGCTATTCTCCTCTATCATCCTCACCTTGTAGCCTTCTTCTCCGTCGTCTTTTTTCATTATTTCTCCTTTGCCACTCACTCAGACTTCCATTTCTTCTTTCCACCTTAAGCCATGTTCTCACCTCTCCAACCTAATAACCGAACTCCTATCTCACTTTCAAATAAACCTTCTCCATATTACTTCTTTTCCAGCTCACTTTTCTGTATTTTATCTTTCCCGTTTCTCTTTCTTTTTCTTTTCTGCTCCTTCCTTCTGGTTATCCTTGTCTCTGTATTTCCTCCTTCCCTTCTTTCCATTCTGGTCACCCCCCTGTGGCTCCTGTTATTGTGAAACCCACCATTGGTAACATTTAACAATCCTCAAAGGATTTCGCATTTTCTATGTAGAAATTTTCCTATATGCAGGTGATTTCACTTCCTGTATCCACTAATGCCATTACTTCTATGTTTTCTATTTTAAGATTTATTTTTGGACAGAAATATCTCTTATTTTCTTTCTCAGCTAGGTCTTTTTCTAGCAGTTCCTTTATACTAATCCTTTGAATTTGTAAGATTGTCGAATCACCTTCTGCCTCCCATCCTGCGTTATTTTTTCCATATTGATTTATTTTATTTTGTATTATTTGTGACTCTACTTCTAACACAGGATTTTCTAGTTTTCCGACTATTTATTCGCAAATGGATTTAAGTCTTCATGTTGTTGTTGAGGTTGATCTTTCTGATTTATTTGTTGCGTTTAAATAGCATTAATTCGCTGAGGTTGTTGGTCTCTTATTATTTAAAATTTTTAAAATTACCTTGATTGTTGTTATTAGATTGTTATTGAAACGCGGGCCTTGATAATTTCGCTGCTGGAAATTGCTTCCACTATTATTGTTCCTATTGACAGAGCTGTTTTGTTGATTTTTATTTGATGAAATATTGGCTTGATTGTTGTTGCCTCTTACCTGTTGAGCATTTCCCTGTTGATTACTTTGACCTTAATTTTGTCCTTGATTTAAATTTCGATTTTTGTTGTTACCCATGTTACTATTTTTCCGTTCCGTGCATCAATTTCAGCAATCCTTGCGTATCTTGCACTAATCCCAACATTGCGACTCGGTGGACTTCCTCCGGGAAATGCCTACTTAATAACTTTACCAATTCTCGTTCATTTGGAGATGGCTCTAAGGCTTTCGTTTTATTTAGTTTTTTCATGGCACATTCGACCCTATTTAATTTACCGTTGTTACAATATCGTCCAAATCGTAAATCATCACCATCCATCATATGGTACTGACTATTCTCATTCCAAAGCTGATTTAAAAATTGTTTTTTAAATTCCTCCATAGATGAAATCTTGTCACGAACGAAATGCCACCAATTATTTGCTGGTCCTTTAAGACTTGTGCTCAATACATGTTGTAATTGCCAACCTTGTAAACTCAAAGCACAGTAATAGTCTTCCAGTTCTTTTATAAATTTCGTTGGTTGTCCTTTTCCGTTGAAACTAGGTGGCTCTAGTTTTCCAAATGAAACATTTGTTCTACCTACTGTCATAGGAGGTTGATTTCTCACACCACTGTTCTGTTTTAATTTCAAGATTACCTCTCTGCAAAGATCCGTTGATTCTCTCACATCTTCTAGCAATTTGAATAAAGCGCTATGATCATTAATTACATTTGTAAGTAGTGATCTAGTTTCTCAAAGTCCTTTTTTTATTTCTTCATATTGTTTTTTGAATGGATTTTGATCTGCAACTATCTCTTCTAATTTATCCTCTATACATCTTTGCGTTTCTTAAGCCCTCCAATGCGTTCAACTACACTGTTAATCTTTTTACTTGTTTCCTGTTGTATAAGGGTTAGTCTTTTTATTAATTCTGCGTGATTTGAACGGCCTGGCTTTGTTCGTCCGTCATCACTTATTACCTCACTGAATTCATCGGCAATACTTTTGAACGATTGTGCGACTTATTTTTCCCAGATTTGTTTCCGATACTGCTTTTCTTACACGTGGATATGGAGCTTTTAATTTGCTCTTCATTCGTTTTAAATCTTCTGTGGTAGGCACAAATACTATGTCTTTTGGTTCATCTATCTTTATTGCAGGTGGAGGAGGTGGTGGTGAAACGTCCTTTTCCTGAGCGATTTCCTTCTTTTTTACACTGATTTTGGCCTATTTGTTTGGTCCTTATAAAATCTCAAGTTTGATTTTAATTATGAAAATTTAACTTGTATAAGTCGAATATATTAACGCAAAAATAATATTGAAATCAATAAACGACAATTATTTTTGTTTATATTTAGTCTGAATTTATTAATATCAATTTAAATTATACAGCCACTTACAATTATATTAACAACTAGCTGAAGCCCCGGATTCGCCCGGGTGAAACCCTGTGACCCAAAACTTTCTGAAAACTTTCTGACAACCCCCTGAAAACACCCTGACAACCCCTCGACAACCTGACAATCCCCTGATAACCCCCTGACAACCGCCTGACAATCACTTAAGTGGAGGGGGTCCAAAATCGAAAAAATTTTTTTTTTCAAACTACTTTATATATCGCAATTTTATACAGCCTATGGCCCTTTGAAGGATTTCAGCTAGTTGCTCTCAAAATTTGAGCAAAATCGGTTCGGTAGATTTTGCGTGATTGACATACAAACAAACAAACATATTTTCAATTTTATATATTAGTATGGATTTTTATAATTATGCAAACAATATATTATTTATTTCATTACACATAGTTTAAATTAATTTAATAATAACTTTAATGGTTTAAAAATCTTTGTGGGACTGTCTTAATCACTCAAAAATTTGAAATATTCATCTCAGTTTTAAATATTGAATCACAGGTTTCAAGAAGCTTCATCTGTTAGAATTGGGGTGCCTTTGTAGCATTTTACTTCCTATTTTATCTCTCTCAAGCTTTGGTAAAAAGTAATTGATTGGATTTTGTATGTTTATTGGTACCAAGAGTTCCTTATAATAAGTTGATATAAGATTTAGATTCAGGTTGTTTTTTCTTTTTTTTTCCTTCTTCTTTTTCTGTTTTTCTTAATGGTCCTTGTTCCGGAATTTTCAATTCACTTTCAGATTGTTCTATTTCGTAAATTTGTTTGACATTGTCCGTTTGTTTTACGGCCAATTCAGGAACTTCAATCGAAAGATGTGACAGTAAGCTGAGTTTACGAATCACAATAGGCAACATTTTTCTTAGGCCCGTATTCCTTTCTGCCAATAATCTGAGTTTCTTTGGGAAGTGAATTTAATTCCGAAGTTGGTAAAAAAATTTGTCGAGTTTCTCTCCAGCCTTATGATTTGTTTTTTGATTTGCAGCCATTTTTCGCTGTTTCAGTGCTTTTGGTTTAACGAAGACACTTCTGTTTTTCAGTAATACAACATTATTTTGCTAGTGAACTGTTACAACATTTGGATTGATGATACTCTTCTTATACAGTCGGATTTGGCAATGAAAAAAAATGGAGGGAGAGAATTAGTCCACTCAAAAGTGAAGTGGTGGGGAGCTAAATCTTATTGGTTGGAAATCCAGTGACATAGTCAATCGGGGATGAAACCGATAAACTGATAAAAAAGAATCCTCCACCACTCTTGTTCATTTTTCAAGCAAATTTTGATTTCTTCGAAATTTCAATGTTTTTTTCCTAATATGAATAATTTCCCATGTCTTTCATTTGTCAAATAATGTCAAATAATAGTTTTTATCAAGATACACGGTATCAATATAAAAACGGTTTGCGTGAACCGTTCTTAAATTAAAAACGGCTTCGAATCCAGTATTTTACGCTACAAAATATATACTTCAACTTATAAACGTACATTGTTCGCGCCAAGTTTTTTATTTTTCTTCGAAACTAACGAAACTATCGGAACTAATGAAACTAAGAATGTATAACGAATCTAGCAAGATTAACAAAACTAACAAAACTAACGAATCTACCATCAACCAATTTTTGCTTTCAAGCTTTGGTAAATAGTAATTGATTGGATTTTGTATGTTTACTGGTACCAAGAGTTCCTTTCAATATGTTGATAGCAGATTTAGATTCAGGTTGATTTTTCTTTTTTTTGCACATTTCGTGTGAAAAAAAAGCCTTTTTCTCGGTTTCTTCGTTTTTCTTAATGGTTTGTTACGTCGCACTTGGGCTAGTGTTTTATTTGTAAAGAAATAAAACTGAATGCTTTGATATTATTTATTAACATATTTTTTTCAGTATCAGAAATTACAATGATCTCTTCTTGGTGTCGGCTGGCGGTTGTAAACCGGGGAGTAGGAGGGAGAGGCCAATGAGTACCGGAATTGCGATAAGGGTCTTGATTCAACCCCTGTGGTCGAAAAGACTGTAGGATCTCGAATCACTTTAGGGAGAGAGAAAGAGAATGGTTTAGACGAGAAATGTATATGTATATGTACAAATATAGAGTAATTAATTTATATTAATGGTTTTATATCAAAAGGTTCTTACTTTTATCCTCCTTATTGATTTCGACTTTTGACTAAGTTTTCGGCCGTTATCAACTAGTGTAACCCCTTAAACAAAATTAATTTAGAAAAGCAGTAACACATTTGTAATGTAATTTACGAGTAATATTCTTTAAATATGTTTTCTATCAAGAATAATATTTTCGATTCAAATATATGCATTCGTTACGAGATAAACTCGCTCAAATCGTAAAAATTACGCGCTCGTCGTTTCTCTCCAGTTATTACGATAGAAAATTTTTTTACTCATACATAACGACACAGTACGATGGAACCCCTGTGGCGAGGCAAATCCTTGTGCATGGACGCTCGCATTCACTGCATAAACACACGCATATCTGCATCGAACATTAGCACCAAGAGTTGGGTTGTGCCCTGCATCTGATGCATTCGATAATCGTGCTATGATTCGAAGATGGCGTGTTCTTCCTAATATAAACTTTACAGAAAGACGTAATTACGTTGGATACAATAAGTTCAAGTATCGTACGCAACTTACTATGAACTAATTAAATGTTTGCATGACTTCCATTTAATGGTACGATAGTAAGTGATGGCGTGAGACGAAGCATTACCTCTTTTTCGTAATACCTTTGATAGCAATTAACTTTATTTCTAAATCAATTTAACGAAAACTTAACGAAATTATTAAAACTTAGCGAAATTTGCTTTACGCTCGCTGAGGTACCCTATGAACAAATTACCAAAGTAAATAAAAAATAGTAAATATAAATAAAATATAATTATGTATAAATAATCTGTTTTAGTATTATTAAGTTTAGATAACTGGGGTCTAATCTACCGCTGACTGGTACATTTACCTCATAAGACATTTAGTAAGAAGTCCAGAACATTGACGGAATAGAACTAGTTTTCTGATTTCTAGAGAGTATCATTTTTATGTGACACGTGTTGGAGTGTTGCGTTATCCTTATTCTTAATGATATATAAGAACTTGTTATAAATCTCTGGCTTCTGAGTATTACTCCTTACGACCTAAATAACACAGTGACATACAAAAAATTTCTTCTCAATTCTGTTTCGATATTCTTCAAGAGGACATTGAGTGGTATTCAGTGATAGGCTTTATTTAATTGTATCAAGTCCTTTTCTTGAATATTTTTGTATATGTTTTTCCAAGCAAAATAATGTGCAGAATTCAAAAATACATGTTTTATTTTTGTGCGAGAAGTAGAAGTTGATAAAATTGAATAATTTAAAAAATGAATGACACAAAAGTGTTTAACCAGCTGTATTAAAAAAATGTAAACCACCTTACAACTATATTTTAAAACTCTACATTACAAAGATGCGAGATTATGTAAGGGGCCAAGTTGACCAATAAACTAAAACCTAATAAAAATAAGTAATAAATAATAATAAGTAACAAAACAACATGCAGAAAATTAGTTGTTGTTAGTTTTGTTATTTTTGTTAAACTTGTTAATCTTGCTAGTTTTGTTATACATTCTTCTTAGTTTCATTAGTTTTGTTAGTTTCGATGAAAAATAAAAAACTTGACACGAACCATAAGCATTCATATGATACATTATATAAGTTGTAGAGGTTAATACCGAATTCGTATAAATATAATTCGCACAAAGTTTTTTATTTTTCATCGAAACTAACGAAACTATCGGAATATATTATAATATTAATTATAAAATATGAATTATAAAATTAAGAAGTATGTATAACTGTATAACTAGCAAGAATAACAAGATCAACAAAACTAAAGGAAGTAACAGAACCTTATTTTTGCGTGTTTTTTTTTTTACTTATTTTTGTTGGGTTTTAGTTTCATTTTGGAGTTTAGCTTTCTATTCTTTTAAGGCCTAAAACAGGCTAATGCACTTAACCATGTTAGTTAAAAAATTAGATTTTATTGTAGATTCACTTTCATACGATTCATTCACTTTCCGTACGATTCATCGGTGCCCAATTATGGGCACCGATGTATTCGTACACCTACATTAAGAGCACAAAAAGATGAACACCACATCAAACGCCCACAACATTTATGGGCACCGATGTATTAGTACACCTACATTTTGGGCACAAAAAGTTGAACACCACATCAAACGCCCACAACAATTATGGGCACCGATGTATTCGTACACCGACATTAAGGACACAAAGAGATAAACACCACATCAAACGCCCACAACAATTATGGGCACCGATGCATTAGTACACCTACATTTTGGGCACAAATAGATGAACACCACATCAAACGCCCACAACAATTATGGGCACCGATGTATTCGTACACCTACATTAAGGGCACAAAAAGATGAACACCACATTAAACGCCCACAACAATTATGGGCACCGACGTAT
>JABFPJ010007130.1:0-10250 GCA_022817425.1 Gryon sp. ZL-2020 | reverse complement strand
AAACAAAAAAAACAAAAAAAAAAAAACAAACAAAACAAACAAAACAAAAAAAAAAAACAAAACAAACAAAACAAACAAAACAAACAAAACAAACAAAACAAACAAAACAAACAAAACAAACAAAACAAATCAGAATATATATTTTTAATTTTGTAAATGGAGCTGGTTTAGGTTTACGACTATAACAGTAGAATGTGTAATTTGTTAATGTGTTACCCAAGATAGTTCCTGATGTTACTCATGAATAATTATTAATATTGAAAAATGCTTACATACCAAAAGCATCATACACAAGTTATAAACGCGGAGCATACATATCGAACGAAGCTTCAGTAGTGTTCCATCATTATCTCATATATCCGTGCTGTATTACTGAATGAATATTATATGGATTACCTATTAGTGGTGCATATATTGTCACAGTAAACACTAATTTTTTTAATTAAATTTTTAATGCCACTTTATTAACTGCTGTAGCAAAATGGAAACATTATTATTTCAAGGTCGATAGATAGATGAAGTGTTAATTTCAATTAAATTTGATAACAAGATTATCTTTCAATTTAATGTTTCATTTAGTTTTAGTCATTTTAGTAGTTGGTAATAGTTATTATTAAATAAAAATATATTTGTTTCAAATAGATTTTACAACAATTATTTTGTTTTAAATAAAGTTTTCAAAAACTAATGAAAATTCATTTTATTTCAGAATAAAATGTTAGTATATATATACAAACTTTTTATTAATTATTATGAATGACTTGTCTTCTATAAAAATTTATTTTATGATTTTTATTGCGATCTACGTAAAATTCATCGCCTATTTTTTAGTCTGACTCTTTTTTTTTGCAAATTCAAAGAGTAATATATTTGTCGAACTATTCGTAGATATTCTTTTAACATTGCCGCCGGGTTCTTTTAACTTTTGGACACGGCTGTAATATTGGACTAATATTCTGCCAGTCCTGATTTTATCCGTATTCTATATTACTTTTGCAGTGAAAAGCATGTTTTGTATCATCAGAGACAATATTCAAACTAAAATCTAAAAGTGCAGATAAAAAAGATTTGAAACATTTTGTGAAAAAAAAATTGTGTTTTGAATTAAAACTATTTCATGAGTAATAACAGTAATGAAATATGAAAAAAGTTCTTTCTTTATGAAACTGTATGTATACAATATCTTTTTATATTAAATAAAGAACAGAGATGTTAGTCAAATTGAAAAATCTGTTTTATTGACCAATATTTTAGAACAAAACATATATAGTATCATAATAAGAAATAAGAAACAACACAAAAATTTATAAAAGTCGTAAGTTTTTTATAGTTTTTGTAACGCAGAAACAAGAAGAAAAAAAATAAATAAAATATGAAAATGTAAAATTTGTACGGGAAATTATTTGACAATATTATCCTTTTTTTCTTATACATTTTATTTTAAATGCCAATAAAAAATAATAAGAATTACGTTAATTATTTAATTTCTTTTTACAATACATTGGCAGAAGCGAATTGAAATCTCAGAATTGTTTTCGAAGTAGACTGCACAGTTCATTAGTAGGGAAAAGGAATTGGAGGAAACATGGAGAACAATCTGGTGTTTGTAAATGCGGAAATAAACTTAATGTTATTTAAGATTATGTATTAATAGAGTGCATACACATTGGCTTGCCATTAACAATCGATAGTGGAATCAAAGATTTGCAAAATGAAATTCCCTATGCGTAATGAAATTTGAATTCATTAACGACGAAATGAAATCTGTAATTGATCTATGTTAAGTAGGTCACGATAATTGAAGCTCCTGTGACTATGTTTGAGTTTGATTAAATTCTGTTATCAAAGACACAATAGTTATGCCTTTATTTTTATTCTCATCATTCAAAAAAATATGGTTATTAATAACTCTTTTCAAAGTTGTATAATTAAATTATCCATCTTTCTCATATTTTACTAATTTTCTTTTATTCAAACAAAATGTGACAAATGAAATGTTGATACACTTTCAAATTAAAAATGACTAAACAAAGAAAATCGAATTTGATATTTGAATTCTATTGAAATTGAATATTCAGTTAAATCATGTTGAACTTAGATAAGCATTATAGGAAAGTGTATTCAAATTATTTGGTATAGATAATAATTATCAGGTTACGCACAGAACTATTGAGTATAGCTTGCAAGTCTTATCTATAGTGAGATGAAATTTGTCAACTGGAGACAATATATCTTGCATGCCTGGAACGCGAGTTCATATTCGATTATATGGAGGACAGATTTTGTCATTCAAAAGATAATTGTTCTTTAAATGTTTTTTAATCAACTTTTAATGCTTTTAAATTGAACTGATATTATTATGCAAATCACGGTCCTAAACAAAAGATGATCAAATTTCACGACAAGTTATGAATATTGATTTTTCATTATACCCGCGTTATTCCAGGTGTGAACTTATTAGCATTTTTTAACGTACGTCCATAATCACTTATTCATTTTGTATTTATTTGAGATTAATCATAAAGCCTCAAACTCAATTTATAATCTAACTTTTTTTTCTAGCCATTTTGGCCTGCTCTTAAAGTCCCCTCAGGTATTTTGTTTCGTTACGAATCTCTTTCATCATAATTTAAGATGTTTCTCTTAGAATTCCATTTTAAAACTCTACCCTGGGACATGTTTTTTTTGTCATTCTTCTTTTGGAAGATCTCCTTTGTATCATTGGTTCATTATCTTATGCAATGCTTGGGAAATCAGTTTTCATATTTAAAAGCTTGTTTAACGAGATTTGAACTTGTTAATTGGTCTTATATAAAATATACGCTTATTATTTTTTTTGTTCCATTCAAGACTTTAACGTCTTTAATTAATCTACAAACAAGAAACGGTATGACATAAATAACTTTGTACTACTTAAAAGTGAATATTATTATAATGCATTATTTACAAAGTTGGTCTTGTCAATTTAAATTAGCATTGGTTACTTTTTTAAACATTGTTCAACTTATTATATTTTCTTCACTGCATTTTTTGTTATAAATATTTTGTAAAGATGTACGGAATGGGTGTCAAAATAATTATATCGACGCTTCTTATACAGAAAAAAATATTCTCTCGACTATTATACTCGATTGCTATACTATGTAGTTAAGTAAGGATACACGTAGCCAAATAATACAGGAATTTTTACTGTTGAGACGGAATTCGATCTGTATAAGACAACAAACAAAAGAAATTACTTATATCATAATGAAGAGGTTAGAATATTTGTTATTCCTCCTTATAGTTTTATGTTAGAAACATTAATAAAAAAAGAAATCACAAAAAACCTTTTGGGATTAATTTTTGAATACATAAAACTATATGGAGGAATAACAAAAAGAAATTACTGTTTTTTTTCTAGAAAAATATTTACTTACATCGTAATAATTCTTGTTAAAAAAGTATTTTTGTTTGTTTGTTGTCTTATACAGATCGAATTCCGTCTCAACAGTAAAAATTCCTGTATTATTTGGCTACGTGTACAATTTATTTTCTGTAATTCTTTTACTATTACCAAACTGTATAGTAATAAGTGAAATAATTCAAATATTTTGTCTTTTATTCACATTACACATAATCAAATAATTATAAATAATAATTAAATAATTATTTGTAATATTAAATAGCGAAAATTACAAAAAAAATATTCTTAGTTTATGTAAAAGTTTATTCTTAAATTATGTAAAAAGTATATAAAAAAATGAATCTCAATTTTGTTATACAAAAGGTTACATTTCTTGTACAAAATATAAGAGATGTATCCTTTTGTATGAAAAATTTGAGATGTAACAGTAAGAAGCGTCGATATAAAAGTTTGTCAACTGGACGATTGTATTATTTGTACATAGCACATAACATAGTATGTTTGAAAATGTGCTTGCCAATAGAAACCAAAGTTTAAACACAGTAATATTCTGTCGCGCGAATGTATACACTCACGTAACAACGTAGAAAAGAATAAGCAATATTAGAGAAATTATATGCTAGGAATTGTGCTTGAGTGACAACTTCCAGGTCCAAAAGTAAATGTGTGTCCGTTCATAAGTTGATATTGTGCCAAGCTGCGGTTGTTACTATACTAACTTGAAAACCACATGATATTTAGAATTTGAGGTGTAAGCGAAACGTCTAATGAAAAGTGATGATGTTGGTATATATGTTTTATTCAGAAGCAATGTAAACGTCTCTGAATACATTTGACCTGTTGTCGAATTTAATCATAGATACATTGAATTGTGAGTAATTTTATGGAAATCGCTATTTGAATTCGAATCATATTACGTCGTTCAAATAACTGCGTGCATTGTAATAACTTGCCATTTTTTACAATTTATTTATCGATTAAGATTTTGAGTTCAAAGATTGAAAATAATGATTAAAAAAATTATTTTATAAAAGTCTCCGGCTTAGTCTCCGGTTTCTTCTGGGTGTTTAATGAAAAAAATAACATCTCTAACACATAACATATCGAACATAACATGTCTAACAATAGACAAACTTAACTCGAAATGTTATACCAACATAAAAACCGCAGTGGAAATGCCTTTGCTTTACTTGCAGTTGTTTATTTATTTATTTATTTATGTATATTGTGTAATCATACAGCAATATATAATGTAATATAGCATTTTCATTGCACTAATTCAATTTGATCTTAGATATTATATACATAATTTAAATAAATTACATATTTGAATATTGTACTTTAAAATTAAGAAAAAGTATATTTTCATGATATCATGATATTTTGATCTATGATATTTTTATTTCATGATATTTTCTATTTTGATATTTTGCATCGTGATATTTTGTTACAATATACATTATATGACATCCCTATGCCGTCTTTATGACACACTTATGACGTCCATACTTGACATCCCTATAAGATATCCCTGTGACATTCCTATGTGACATCCTACCTTGGGGGGCGAGGGGAGTTTTGAAAAACAAAATTTGTTTTCTAAAAATGACGAGTATGTATCGCAAAACTATAAAGCTACTTTTATCATGACAAATGTTATATGTTATAATTATTATTGAAATATTATGATTTTCCATTATTCTCGATAAATATTTGTAAACCAAATAGTAATACGGTATAATGTGGTTAGAATATTGATTCAACTTTTGTAATGTAACCACGTAAATCGATACGCGCTTGTTTTTATTTATTTGTTCGTTATATTTGGTGAATTCATTATTTGCCGTAATACAATTATTTGTCTAATATTTGAATTACTCGTATCGATTGGGTACCAGCAAAAATTGGAAAGCTTATCGACGCTAGCCGTGCATTCAGGCTAAATTAATATTTCGTGCAATTAAGATAACTTGTCCGTTCAGAAGAGCCAAAATTTCGAATCTCCAACATCATCATTTCGACTTGCTCTGTAAATAAAATTGAACGTTGCAACTTTATATCTAAATTCATAATTAATCGTTTGATGTCGCTATTTAATTGAATTTATTCACCTATATCTCGTCTGTCATTAACTGAATTATCCCGATGAATATTATATTAGTGTCACATTTTTATAATATGTATATACTTTCAATTTGCAATCATTTTAAAACTAAAGTCAAAAGATTTTTATTTAATTTACCAAATATCGAATTTATTTATTTTATTTCATTTTCAAAAGTTACCTATATTTGTTTAATTTGAAATAAAAGCATTTATCATTTGATACCTTACAAACGAATTAATGTTGTTTGTTAGTAATTTTTTAAAATAGTATTTGTGCATTTTCAACACAATTTATATATTATTTTTTTATCTTCAATTGAAATGATTTTGTTTTATTATAAAAAAATGTCTTTATCTTTTTCAATCTACAATTTTCTTGTATAAGGGTTAATGTTTGAATTGTTTTTGCCGTTTGTTTTCTATACAATTTCTAACAACGTAATTGTAGTAAAACAAGCAAAAAACGATGAAAAAACTTGTTTTCCAACCATAAAAGAAAACTTTTATTACGTTGGACAACTTTAATTGTCTTAAACAAATCGTATACTTTCAAGATCAATTTATCATAACTTGCTTATGAAAATAAATACAATTCAACTTTATTATACGAAATAATTTAACTTTCTCGTAACAGTTGTTATTATTATAATGACAATATTTGATGTTTGAATATTGCGATTCATCACAAAAAAGTCCTGCAATTAAATAATACATCGAACAACAAGATTCTATGTATATATTTTACAAACTTGTAAATTTATGATAACAGTTTTTACAAATGCTTTTTTTTATCAGAAAAATATTTGCGAATATGTTATTGGACTTTTCACTGCGTTATTTTAAACAAAAATTATTAAAACTGAAAATGTGTCATTTGTGATGCTTCAAAAGGTGAAGTAAATATGACCTTTTTTGTATTGAAATAAAAAAGTGTACTTAGGTGCACACCGGTTTCCTTTCGTAATTGAGTATTGAATAGAAAATGTCGGCCTTTTTCCACTGCTTTTCCTTGATGGTAATTTATCATTTCTTTTTCTTCTTTTTTTATAAATGAACGTTATACTCTTATTAAATATAAACTCAACCTATTAGCAGATTCTGTTAACTCTTTGTTAATTAAGCAAATAATTATTAAAAGAAAGAACACGAATAGCCTTATTTTAAAATACAAAATAATTTTTCTATTAAATCCTTCTTTTATTTACAAGGAAAGTACCCTTGTTAGTTATCCAGTTATAAACTCACTTCATTATTCCATTTAAACAAACATAAATAATGTTTATTTAAAAATGGAAATTAACAATACGTTATAAAAATTACGAAAAAATAAGCGTTGGACTTCTGTATAAATCCTACATAAAATCTGAATTTTCGCGACATTTTTTGCAGTCAATTAAGGTCTACTTTAAAACCCAAAGAGAAGGAAAAAAGGAAAAAAACATAAAGACAAAAAAAGCGGGGCAAAGTAAGCTCGAGAATTCTTGATGTGGCACACTGGTATACGCGCCTTATGTTGTGTAACTTTTGCGAGGATTGTAAAACATGGCTGCTCATTCTTATTTTTTTTTCGACCGCCCCCGAAGAAAAGAGCGTAAAGCCAGGCGTTCACGACGATTGGGGGGAAGCCGCAGCGCGATTCTCATGCACTTTGCGAATGAGCTATAACAGTTCCGGTGTCGTGCAAGTTTTGTGCGCAAAACTCTATTAGTTTACGACCAAAACTTTTCGCGAGTTACAATTTTCGGCATATAATATAATAGTATTGAACATCGTTGGGGCAAAAAAAGGAGCCGAAAGTCGTAATGAAATCTCGTGCCAATTTTTCTTCAACTGATTTATGACTTTTATCGATGATTTATATCGGAAATTTAACGATTGATCTTTTGTAGATAACGAAAGTAATATGTTTCAGTGATAACAAAGCGAAATGGTCAGACATGAAGTTGGATTCACTCGCGATAGACACTGACCGTTGTACGAGGCGCTATTTCTACTTAGCCACGGGGATTTGGATGTTTCAAATCCCACCGGCAATCTCGTTCACGTTGTAAAATAAGAAAAGTTCGCGTGTGCCTACACTGACCATTACTTATTCAACGCACAACGTAAAGCTGTCTACGTTTCGAGCTGAATAATTAAGAGTCTCACGTAATGATTTGGGTTAATGTGCGCGTGATGTTCTAACGGCTTTTATTTTTGCTTTTGCGAAGGAAATAAGAAGAAAATGAAAATTGAAAAATCGAACGATTGTATATTAAAGTTGCGCATACAAATATTTCAATAGCTTTATTTGATTAATTCATTACAAGAATTTTCATTTCAATTTACTTCGTACGATTCATTATTTTCAATTTCATAATAATAATCATAACTGTTCAGTTCAGAAACGATAAAGTTACATTGATTAATAATTAATAATTACGAGTGTTGGCGTTGTGTGCAAAATAATAACCATTATATTGCAAATAATTTGTCATTTATTAATTGGCTGGCATTCAAAGTAGAAACAAGCACAATTAGATTTGTAATTAAAATATAAATATAAAATGTCAATTTAGATATTGCGTGACGTGGTGAAATTGAAATGATGAGTTCATAAGTTGACACCCGTTTGGGATAAATTAGACCTTTTTTTATAGATTAAAAAAAAAAGAAGAGAAGACAAAAAGAAAGCAGGACAAAAAATCGTTAACTAACAAGGGCTGCTGCGTCTTTATGAGTGTTCTTGGGATCACGTTTGCCAATAAACGAGCGAATGTAATACGTAGCTCGACGGATTGGATTTAATGACCCTATAGATCTGACCAACGGAGTTACTTAATCTTCTGAAATGCCGTTTACGCCGATCAGCACGAATTAATGAGACTGTAATTTCATCTTCTTTGTCGCACAGATTTCACATCACTTTCACGCCGATGAACAATCTTGTTCAATTAGTTGTATTTTTATGTCGCTGTTTATGTTGTAACAATTTGCCTTACAACATTTTATAACATACTAAATTATCATTATTTCTATCTTCTTAATAAAAAAGAGAAACTTCTTTTATTATAACATTAAAAAAAAGGAAACTCTGAACAAAAATTGTTAGTAAAAAAAAGGTAAAGAAAAGTTGCATTTTTGCTCGAATAAATGAGAATTTGCGTGGCAAAGTATTTCTGAAAGTATGTCTCTTATTTTGTGACGGTCGTCCGAAACCGAGATATCGACACTACAGTAGACTTTCTCTTTCGTTTGTATGACACTCTAAAATCTACTTAACGTGGTATGCCTCTACAGATGAAAGGAAACCTGAAGCTTTTTTCCAGAGGGCTGTCAATGGTAAGGCAGTCAACACAGCTAATGGTGCTTTGTATAAGAAAAGAAAAAGAAAGTTTGCCGGCAAAATTGCGTATATCTTTTAGATATTTGTTGTTCTTTTATTGACTGAAAAAAGACGAGGTTTAAATGTAAGTTAATTTTTACTATCAAAAGGAATTATGTGCAATTCTTATTTATAATGAAAAGCACAAGATAAATAATTACAATTTGAAAGTTGAATGTATTGCTTATTTTAGTAAATAAATAACGAAATTTTGAAAATGAATATCCAAAACAATCATAAACTGAGCCAAATATTTGGTTAGAATAACTGTTCCAAATAGTTACTTTATGTAATTACTAAACAGTATGTTACAACTGTAGGTATTTCAGTTATTATTATTATGCAATATAATTAATTTGACTATACTGTATGGTGCATACAAAAATATTATATGGCTAAATTACAAAGCATATGTAATTGGTATAACTAAAATAAAATTATACTAATAGCAAATGCGTTTGGTTAATATAACTAAAGTAAAATTTAAAATCAACTGGTTTGGAATAGTTGAAATAACTAATGTGTCAAGTTAACATGTTAACTTGAAAAAAGATACTAAACATTTAAACCTACAAGATAAACAAAGTAAATCGAGAAAATTGGTGTCTTTGTCTTGAAATACTACTGATTTACTAGTTTCTCCTCCAGTGGAGACACGTTCATGGCGGACACTACGCGCGGAATGGATGCGTTGCATGCGCATTACGATCTGCGCGTGGAAAATTCACACAATCATTCAAGTGCTGAAATGCGGTTAATACAACCATTTTAATTGGGTTGTTCTAATGAAAAGTTTTAGTAATTACGAAATTTAACTATAAATTCTAGTTAATAAAACTAAATATTTATTTTAGAGCTGGTGACCATAAAAATGATTGCATGAATTGAAAAAGTAGTTATTATAACTGTAGAATTTCTAACTAAATTGTTACAAACTCTGGTTACATTTACTATGGTATATTTGACTTAGTATGTAGATAGTCAATTTAGATAGTTGGAACATTGATAATTGTCTTGTATGCAGATAGTCAAACTGATTATCTGCATGATCAATCGATAATTGTCCATTAAATTGACAACGCCCATTTTAAATTCTAATAAAATCAAATTGTAGAACAATTTTTCATGTTTATATTTCGTATCTTATTTTTTCTTTCATATGTGTTTTTTCATGTTTTCATAATTTCGTAATTTTATAGATAATGCAACATTAGATAAATGTATCTTTGAAAAACTGTCTGATGAAACCCGACTAGAAATTTTATTTAGGCTGAATCTAGGGCCTTTATAGGTTTATTTATAACCTTTAAAGAACGCCTTGACGAACCCTTTAAAGGCTTTAAGCAGGGATGTAACGCAAGGGGGTGCATAGCA
>JABFPJ010007129.1:0-10250 GCA_022817425.1 Gryon sp. ZL-2020 | reverse complement strand
ATTAAATAATTTCTATTTTTTTTCGATATTCGAAAAGCAGAGGAAATTTTAGTTAGAAAATGCTTACTACGACATTTTCTTTATTATTATACTAGCTGTTAAAATATGTTTAATTAAAGGATGTCAACTTATTGCTCATAATTTCAAAAAATCATAACTCAAAAAATACTTGTCAATATGAAAAACGCCAAAATACGTGTCGATTTATTTTCGATATAAAATCATAAAATATTATTTTATATTATTTTTCAGATTCACCTCTAACTTTCATATGGAATGATCCACATGTAGTAAATCTATGTTTCAACATTAAATTGATCTGCACTGTAAAAAACAATAATTTTAAAATACATTTTTCCCACTTGTGCGGTAAAAATGCCTACTTTTTCCACTGTTGCGAGTTGGAAAAGCAAGCATTTTTCAAGTCAAAACAGTAGGAAAAGTAGGCATTCTTACCACTATTTGTGAGAAAAAATACTGTAGTTTACAAGTGGGAAAGTAAACTACTATTATAATAAAACATTTGCTAACTATTTATATATGATTGTTCATCATATATAAACATTTACAGAAAAGAATAATTAGATAATATTTCATAAAGTGTTTAATATAAATAATATAATATATAAAAATGCATTAAAAACGAAAAAGACACGCCAAGTTCAAAGATTTTCTCTTTTAAAACATGTAATGGAATTAAAAAAAATAACTTTTTGTTCAGTAAAAAAATATAATGAAAATTAAAAACACGAATTTTAAATAAAATAATGCTACATACTGAAAAATATTTCGCGAATACAAAGTCCTTTAACATCAAAATTAAACAAAAAAACTGAAATTAAATTTGCCAAGTATTAAATAATTCACCGAATACAAAGTTCTTTAACTTAAAACTCAAAGTAAAAACTGAACTAAAATTTGCCAAGTACTAAATAAATATAAATCATATTTACTTAAGATATTAAAATTAAAAAAATAAGAATTGACACAAATTTAATTAGTTTTAATATTTTTGTTAGTTTAGCTATTTCACTTACATTCGTTAGTCTTGTTAGGTTTGTTCAATTTTATAATTTTTTTTAATTAGGTATGTTAGTTTTCTAAGTTTCCTTAGCTTTAAAAAATTAATTATTCAACGTTATTAATATAATATATAATATAATATATAATAATGCTAAGTTGGATAATTAATTTTTTAAAGCTAAGGAAACTTAAAAAACTAACATACATAATTAAAAAAAATTATAAAATTGAACAAACCTAACAAGACTAAGTACTTGGCAAATTTTATTTCAGTTTCTACTTTGAGTTTTAAGTTAAAGAACTTTGTATTCGGTGAATTATTTAATACTTGGCAATTTCAGTTTTTTTGTTTAATTTTGATGTTAAAGGACTTTGTATTCGCTGAATATTTTTCAGTATTTAGCATTATTTTATTTAAAATTCGTGTTTTTAATTTTCATTATATTTTTTTACTGAACGAAAAGTTATTTTTTTTAATTCCGTTACATTTTTTAAAAGAGAAAATCTTTGAACTTGGCGTACATTTTTAATGAATTTTTGTATTATATTATTTAAATTAAACACTTTAAGAAATATTATATTATTATTGTTTTCCGTAAATGTTTATATACAGGGTGTCATAAAAGTTCCGGGACGGTCAAATATTTCGAAAAATACGCGTCAAACGAGGAAAAGAAAAGACATGTATCAAATATTTTTTGAAGACCTATCCAACGGTACCCAACTCGCCCCTCACTGCCGGTGTGGGGGCGGGAGCAAGTTTAAAATCTTGAAGGAAAACATGGAATCAAATTAGATGCTCAAACTGTCCCCCATTCTGTTCTTGACAATAAGCAAGTCGATGATAAAATGCTTCAACAGAATTTGTTAAGTATTGTGGGGGAACTAAATCACATTCATCAATGATTCTTTGACGCAGTTCATTTAAATCAAGGGGTTAAGCTTTATCCTTGAGTTATCCCCATAAAAAGAAGTCTATGGGAGTAAGATCTAGAGACCTAGCTGGCCATTCAATTGTTCCTCTTCGTCCAATCCATCTATTCGAAAAAACTGTGTTTAAATAATTGCGAACACTGAGACCAAAATGCGGTGCTGCTCCGTCTTGCTGAAACCATGTTTGGGCGAAATTTTCTCCAGCAATAAGACAAATTGCTATAATTATGAGCTAATATGCTAATAATTTCATTTCGAAGCATTGCTTCGTACTTTTCAGCATTAAGATTACCATCAATAAAAAATGGCCCTATTAACTGATTGTTCAAAATTCCTGCCCAAACATTTAATTTCTGCGGATATTGAGTCTTACTCTCTCTCATCCAAAAAGGATTTGTATCCGACCAATATCTGCAGTTGTGTCGATTGCAATTGCCACTCAGCTGAAAAGTAGCTTCGTCAGAGAAAACAATGTTGAATGGTAGATCAGGATCAGTATCAATTCTGTCCATCATATTTTCACAGAATTCCGTCCGACGATCAGAATCATCATCATTTAACTCATGAACTAATGTCATTTTGTAAGGATGAAATTTAAATTTTTTCAAAATATTGTAAACTGACGTTCGGCTCATTTCATGCTCTTGTGCAGCTTTACGGGTACTGTAGTGCGGATCTTCAATGAAGGCCAGTAAAACGGCGAGGTATTTATCGTCTCCTGTTTACGTACTTAGTCTTCCTGATCTGCCTCGATCGTTAACACTACCTGTTTCTTCAAACCGTTTAAAAGTTTTTTCGACTTTTGATTTTGAAACCCGGTTTCCTTCGTTCCTGAATGTTTCATTAAAAAGATCTTTTACCTCTGCATAAGATCTTTTTAAATGACCTCAGCCCCTCATTATCAATAGGGTTATTTTGTGCTGTTCACTAAGGCGATCCATCGTAGTAATAGTACTTTCCAATGAAAACGTTGACCAATGATAATTCTAATGCAGTTAAATTAGAGTAAAACGTTTTCATTTTCTTTTGCAGAGTCCAAATCTGCAAAATATTGAAGATTTCGTTCGAGATTCAAAATTTGCCCCGCCCCCACCCCCAGGGGTGGGGGGTTGAATTGGGTACCGTTTGATAGGTCTTCGAAAAATATTCTGTACGTGTTTTTTCGATTCGTTCGGAATTTCTCGAGATATTTGAGCGGTTTCATATTTTTCTTTCGGATTCATGAACAAAAAATATTTTTACGATTACAGCGAAATCTATCGTGAATCGGAAAAAATGTTTCAGACCCATTACAGTTCGAATATTTCAAATACATTCGAACTGTAATATTGCAGTGTTTATACATACTATAATATTCGTTATAATATTTTTCAAGTAGAACAACTGGGATTTTAAATACAAATTGTAATCGTAAAGAAGTTTTCTAACGTCGAAACTATTCATTTCTTCGTCATTTACAATCGCACTTTAATTAAGAAATAGAGTTAAACTTTGATTTTACAGTTTTCTTTTCAAAATAACGTAAAGTAAATATACTTTAATTTTAAGGTATTTTTTACAGTGTATTTTTATCAGGGAAATTTGTTATTTAGGTCAGACGTCTCTGTCGCTATTTTATTAGCAGTCAATTTTCTGTGATTTTTAGCGCAGTGACATTGAGTGTAAGACAATGATTTGAACGTGGACGTACGCAAATATACCGACATTTGTATGATTTATTTGAATATTCTTTATACGGGGGACTCTTTAGATCCCCACCAGGGGTTTTCGTCCCCTGCATCCATGTCGATAATGTATTATTTTCTCTTAGTTTTAGTATTTTAATGTTATTTAATATTTTAGTATTTAAAGATGGTTTGGTTATTTTGTCCGGGGCTTGATATTTCCAGGCTGTTTAGCCCAAAAAATATGTCTTCTAATTTGACCATAAGAGATTATTCAATTAGAATAACATACATTTCTGATTCATATTAATGTTGTTTTACGCAATGTTACGGCACATTTGGTATAAAATGTTGTTTTCCGTCATACTTTGCGCACGTGAAGAATTCGACACTTCAAATGTTTGTAGTTATAAAAATTTACTATTCATAATCGCGAAAAAATTTAGATTTGTAGTTGTCAATTGACTCTCATCTAAAAAATGTATCATTGTATTACATCGCGTAAAACTCAAGTCGTGCCACATTTGGTGTACACATTTGAGCCTTTATGGCATTGTTCTAGCAGTTCAATTAAATTAATTTTTATTCAATAATTATAAATTCTATAAATGTTCTGTACAATTTTACATCAAATTAATAACGATGTATGTTCGACAAATTTGAGGAGAAAGTTTTTATAATAATTGTAGCAATTCATCAAATTGAATGAAAGTCTCGAAGTGGCATGTAGCGATTCATATTAATCTGATTTACTTTTGCTGATTTCTATAGCAATGGCTTTCGCTTAACATTTGTGCAACATTTCAAAAGGAGCGTCAACTTTATTACTGTTTATCCAATAGTTTTCACAGTAAGAGAAAACAGAACTAGATAATGAGGTGAAACCAGATGGGCGAGTCTTTCTTCCTACCGTATTTCGTATGTTTCAGCACGTTTTAATGAGTATTCGTACATCTAACAGCTCGTCCGTTCCTTTCGTAATGCATGCTTACGATGAATAATTATACTATATTTATTTGGCAAGTTTTGTGCGACATGTATTGTCATTGGTTGATGATGTTATCACACAAAACTTATGTTTGCAGCTTTAATTATGTTAATTTCAACGAGCGAACTTTAAACACTGTAATGAAGTATAGTATAAACTTTTTACATTTTTTCAAATAGTTGTACCAAATCCATACTAATATATAAAATTGAAAATATGTTTGTTTGTTTGTTTGTTTGTATGTCAATCACGCAAAATCTACCGAACCGTTTTTTTTCAAGTTTTGAGAGCAACTAGCTGAAATCTTCCAAAGTGCCGTAGGCGGTATAAAATTGCGATATATAAAGTAGTTTTTGAAAAAAAATTTTTTTTTCGATTTTGGACTCTCTCCCCTTAGGCGGTTGTCAGGCGGTTGTCAGGGGGTTATCAGGGGATTGATTTCGCCCGGGCGAAGCCGGGGCTTCAGCTAGTTATTTTATATAATTTGGTGAAATTATATAATTTTCTTAAATATGATATTTAATATAATATTTGTTTGTTTTAAACGTTAAAATTTGCAACATAAATTGACTCTCATAAATGTAAAATATCGTTTCAACTTAACTTGATGATAATTTGCGCAGTGTAAGTAAGACTAACTTGCACTGCGTCGAAATCTGTACATCCGGATAGGATGAACTAAAACATTATATTATCAAACTATATAGCTACAGCCACAGTAAATTGTACGTTTAAATTTATAATTTAGTTTTTGTGTACAAATATTTCTACGTTCAATTATTTTTAAAAGGATTATCCAACGATAGAATAATCATGATAAAACTGTTATTCTCGTTGGTTAACCCTTACAGGACGGGAAGCCAGTATACTGGCTTTCAACGAAAAACGATGATAGCAAAGAAAAAATAATAAACTTTACATGGTTTCCTATGTTATTGGCATCGCTGAATCCAAATTTCATGTTAAAAATGTATTTTGACAGTTGACAGCTGTCATTATCGTTGTCGCGACCGCGTGTTGCGACCGGAAGTACATAAACTTTATCGAAGTTTAGTAGTGACTAAGGAGTCATCCGATGTAAATTTTGATCCAGGCCTCAATTTATTAGAGGTTGATGAATCGTCATAAAATCATTGTTATGTTTTATTAATATGATTATTTGTACATCAAATTGTACCTGATTGTACCAAATTGTACCCGATTGTACCAAATTGTACTTGATTGTACCTGACTGTACGGAGTTGTACCTAAATATACTGATTTAATAGACTTATTTAGTTATTCCGGTCAAACCATCGAATCCTATAAATATCGAACCATATATATAATTTCAAACCTTAATCTTTCTATTATATTATAATAGATAGAATATATTATAATTATTAATATAGATATTAAGATTTGTTTTATTTTGAATAAATTAACACTTAGAACTCACACGATCGAAAATATATTTTCAAAAAATTTGTAACCGGTCGTGAAATGGTATCGGGTGCAGCGCCGCCATTTTCGAGCGACGATTCATAGACGAGTTATTGTATTTAGTAGCTTCACTTGTCGAATTAAATTAGCTTTCATAATCTAAATATGAGGACTTGTTTATTTTCATGTAGTCCTTCTTGTCTGTCTTTGTCGTTTCGTTTATCTGTTTCTGTTTCTGTCTTATGTCTTCGTTCCCTTTCTTTTGTTTTCTTTCTATTGTTCTTTTTTTTCTTTCTATTGTTCGCGCAGCCGAGAGTAGGGCATTTCGATACTTTGCGCAATTTTACACGAAGAAGGGGTACCGGTATGATAGACTGTCGAGGGATATGGGACAATCACGGGAAGATTGGAGGTAGCGCGTGAGAAGTTTTCCTGCCGATACGACAGCAAACAACATACGTCGCAATGATTAGCGAGATGGGTCGAATCAGTGGTGTTTAGATGAGGAATGAATTAATCGATAGAGTTTCGTAGACATTACGATGAATGTATAATATAAATGATATTTTTTTATTGTTTTTTGTAAAGTAAAGGTCAAATTGCGAGGGATTTCCCTTTTGAGTGAATGGGGGTGATTAACGACAAATCCGCAAATGCTACGTCATGTGACATGACAATTTGGTGGTGGGGATGAGGATATAAAATGACATGTAGATGAGATTCGAGGCTTCTGGCTCTTATCGGGAGAGCAGAAATCGGAAAACCGCGCGTTAATTGACCTGACGGAAAATCCACCGACTTCGTCCTCGTGGCATTTGCGAATTACGAGTGGCGAAAAGAGTGTGAGCCTTCTGCGTTGTGAGCTCCACCGAGTGCAGCTCCGCACGTTGCATTTTAAGCCAGGCATTCTAAGCAATTATTAGCAACGATTATTAATTTCAATAAATAAACAGAGTGTCTTTGTTGTCAGAATTTATTTCCGCCTAGTTATTCCGCCCGTTTTAACTGCTAAATTGCGGGTTGGCAATCGATTGGTAAACTCACAGTTTATATGGTAGCAACCGAGTTGGCTTTCGGCACCATAGCGGAACGATCGATTACAATATATATAAAATATATTTTTCTGAAAAAAATATATTTGCGACAAGAAATTGTATGAATGGCATATATTTTTTACATATTTTATAAAATATATTTCTAAAAATATATTAAAAATATATAAAAAATTGATTGAATGTATATTTTGTATGCGTAAAACTGCAAGAAATTATATATTTTAAATATATTTCTGTCCCTGTGGGAGGGGATTTAATTATATTTCCATAAAAGTCTGTATAAATGATGTCTTCTTCCATTTAATAAATATTGCATTGAAAAAACGTCGTGCCATTTATTTTGATATATAGCTTTTGTATAGCAGAACATTATAAAAAAACATTGAACAGTATTAAAAAATCGTTTGTTCCCATTTTTCGATGCATAATGAATAGCATCAACGTATCGAATGAATGATGACATGTCGTTTGCGCTAGCAAACGTTATAAAGTGTTTGCTGTTTACTTTCTGTTTGACTGAATTTCAAAAGTCAAATTGATAAGTCATTACCTTTATAATTCAAGCGTATATGTGCTCCGGATTTAAAAGTCCTACTTTAAAATTATCTCTCCTATTTCAGAAGGCAAATTATTGAAGCTCAATTTATACCTTCCCGATGCAATTATCTAATTATTGTACATTATTTTCTTGCGTTATTCTTTCCGCATCATGATTTGATTAGCAATTTTTTAACTGTAAAAAACTGATATATTTAAAAAAAATATGACTTTAGTTAATAAGAAACAATACACAGAGAAGTCTTATTATAGTCTTTGCTTGTATAAAGGAAATTATCCATACTAATATATAAAATTGAAAATATGTTTGTTTTTTTGTATGTCAATCACGCAAAATATATCGGTCCAATTAAAACCAAATTTTCAGAGAATGTATTCCTATCTCTCCAAAGTGTCGTAGACTTGGTTTTTTGCAATATGTGCACAAGTGTCATAGGGGATGTCACAGGGGATGTCACAGGGGATGTCACAGGGGATGTCACAGGGATGTCACAGGGGATGTCATAGGCGATGTCATAGCGGTTCA
Organism: Gryon sp. ZL-2020; assembly: GCA_022817425.1. Classification (NCBI taxonomy): domain Eukaryota; kingdom Metazoa; phylum Arthropoda; class Insecta; order Hymenoptera; family Scelionidae; genus Gryon; species Gryon sp. ZL-2020. Next base: position 2,081 of record JABFPJ010007129.1, on the reverse strand, counting down.
TACGGAGTTTATGGGGAGATTAAAAGGAATTTATAGGGAGATTAAAGGAAGTTTATTGGAGGTCTTATAAGGAGTTTGTAGGGCGTCCATAAAGAGCCCATAAAGAGTTTATAGGGATACATTGGATGAAGCTAGGAATTTTGCTGGGAGTCATAGGCGGATGCACGTATAACTTGATGAGTGGCGCGCCTGCGCTTTCGTCCGTCTTATTCTTTTATTGGTTATGTCTGACAGGATATAGTACTATGTGTGACAGGATATTTAGTATGTAGCGGGAAAGAAAGTATTTTAAAGTATTGAAACTATACTTACTTTAATAATTATTTTGAAATAAATATTTAATATATTATTTTTAATATTTACAATATATACATTTAAATATAATGAAGATTTAAATTTCGCGCTCTTTATACGCGAAACGGATATCGTGCATTCTGCGAATAAGAATCCGTGCGTCCGGCGAGGTCGTGCGTTCTGCGAATGTGCATTCTGCGGGGTTCAAGTGTATGATTAAACTTATGGAATCCTAATGGGTTTGAGAATCCTCCAAGTAGGTGATAAAGTAGATTGCGCAATAATGGGTCATTAGTGGGGCACTAAAGGGGCACTAAAGGGGCACCTTTGGGGCACTAAAGGGGCACAACCGGGCATTACTGGAGAACCAGTTGGGTATTACTGGAGCATTAATGCGGCGCTAGTGGAGCACTAGTGGAGTGCTAAGGGGGCACTAATTGGGCACTAGTGGATCAGTAATGGAGCACACTCCATTGTTCAATCCCACTGATATGCATATTAGTGAAGCACTAGAGGGGCGCTAGTGGAGTACTAGTGGGGCGTTAAAGGGGCATTAGTGGGGCATTTGCGGGACACCATTGGGGCACTGATAGGGCAGCAATGGGGCACTGATAGGGCACCAGTGGGGCTCCAGTGAGGCACTATTTGGACAATAGTTAGACAGAAAAGCACTGATGGGGCGTTAAGAGGATACCAGTGGGGCACTGATAGAGCACCAGTAGGGCTCTATTGGAGCTCCAGTGGGACGCTAGTGGAGCACTAGTGGGGCACTAGCGGAACACCAGTGGGTCACTAATTGGGCACTATTGAATCACACTCCGTTGCACGATTCCGCTGATATGCATATTAGTGTGGCGACAATGGAGCACCAGTGGGGTACTAATGGAGCACTAATGGGGCATTAGTGGATCATTAGCGGGATATCAATGTGGCAATGATAGGGCACCAGTGGGGCACTAGTTGAACAATTGTTGGACAAATAACTGGTGGGGCGCTAAGGGGCACTAGTGGGGCACTAGCGGGATACCAGTGGGGCAATAATTGGGCACTAGTGGATCAGTAATGAAGCACACTGCATTGCACAATTCCGCTGATATGCATATTAGTTGGGCGACAATGGAGCACCAGTGGGGCACTACTGGAGCAATTGTAGGGCACTAATTGGATAATAGTGGGGCGCTGGTGCACTGTAAGAACATTGAAGCACGAGTGGGGCACTAGTGGTGCAACAGTGAGGTAACAGGTGGTGCTCCATTATTATGTATATTACATATTACTCGGGCACCAGTAGGGCATGAGTGTAGCACGAGTAGGGTTACATTGGGGCACTATTGAAGCACCAGTGGGGCACCAGTGGGACAATAGTGAAGCACGAGTGGGGCAGCAATTGGGCACTAGTGAGGCACTAGTGGGGCACCAATGGGGCACTAACGGGGCACTATTGGAGCACTTTTGGAGCACTAGTGGGTTAATAGTGGAGCACTTATACTGCACTGATTGTGCACTGATGGGGCATTAGTATGATACTATGATGATGGACACTAATTGGGCACAAATTTTTACAGAAATACATATTTTATTTCTGTAATGTATTTTTACAGTTTTTACAGAAATAGCCCAATTTCTACGGAGCAAGCTACAATTTTTCTTTTATAATTAATAAGTGTGTTCTATAATAGTGTCCTACAAAGTTGACAGGGATTGATCCAGCTGTTGATCTCATTGATCAACAGAAGCAATATTCCCGTTATTCAAGTAATAAACAAAAGTCATATCAGGAATTGATC
>JABFPJ010007128.1:0-10250 GCA_022817425.1 Gryon sp. ZL-2020 | reverse complement strand
TTAAATTTCAACTTTAATTTTATATTCGTTCTATAACATTATAGTATCAATGTAATATTGTAGTGAATATTATCACAACTATTTTATACAGTATATACTATATTTTTACATTAAATTTTTTATAGTGTAGCGTTTTAAGAAGTGCTATAGAAAAGAACTTTCCTATTTTCCGTGTATGTTTTTAGACATTAACAATTTTACTATACCTTTATTGGAAAAATAAAGGTATAGTAAATTTGCTAAATCTATCACGCAGTATACCCCAAGGGTATAAGTAAAGTTGTGCAAAAATATACTTGCGTAGTTAACCACTGCGCAGAAGTAAAATACTGGTCAAATTTTATTTTGCTTACAGAGTCATTTGATTAAACGAATTGTAGTTTTATTTTTCGAATTGGCTATTATTAAAGACAACTCATGTGAATAGTTATATGGTCACTTTAGAAATAACAAACTGATACATAAAAGAATATTCTGTTAGGTCAAAATAGCGGCATTTCTAAAAGCTAAAATCCGTAAGCCATTATGATATTATGTAATCTAGTGAGTGAAGTACGAATTTTCGCGTTTTACTTGCTCGATAAATACAACTGTTTGCTCCGTGCTATATCATGTTTAAACTGTCGAATCGAATGGCATAGAACGTATCAACTAAATAACGGACAATCTTTTTTTTTCATCGCAGTTAATTATTTTAAGTGTCAATTATGTTAATGTTCGATCGTTTGCCAACGTTTGGCGAGTTTACGAAGATTGTATTATTGTGTAATTATTATTGGATGCATTAAAGTGGAAACTTTAGATGCAAGAGTGGAAGCAAACTTTAATATCAATGTTTGCAGATCTACATTAACAAAAATATTGATATGAATATTTACTGTAAATAATAACAATCTTGTAAAAATATGTACAATAAACACTGTTATTTCAGTATAGAACTACACAACAAAATTGGTATACTTTATTAGCAAAAAAAAAGGTTTTGTCTTAATTATTCTAAATATTCATATTAATAAACCTCACAAACAAAAATTAAACATTACTAAATTAAACAACTATAACAACTATAATACACAACTATATTAAACATTACTAATTAAACAACTATATCAATTATTTATATAAAGACATAGTTTAATATTATATCACTAATAATAAACTGTTCACTTTAGATGATCACATTACATATTAGGAAATTACAAGTGGGAGTTCTGAAAAATGGGCAGTGTGAAGGAGCATACATTCAATTTCTTAATAACATCGACGATTCAGATAAAGACACTGGTCGATATTGTGGTCATGGAACAAGCAATTCAACAAGGTATATATTTCATAAATAATAAATTATTATTAGTAAATAATAATTGCAATAATGAAGATTTGCTTTTGAAATATAATTAATTATTCTTAAGCAATGAAACTTTGTTCACAATTTTGCAAAATGTATAAAATTATTTTTGCTTAATCCAGTTATTAAAGAAAACCCTTTTATATGATAAATGAAGCAAAAAGATATAGATATAGTATATCATAAACATTAGTTACGTTACTAAATTGTTAGCGTAGTGATTCTGTCTGATATTTTAGATATTTCCAACATTTTCAGAATTTTACGAGTTGTACTTTAGTCATAAGGAAGTTCATTAATGTGCCCGAGCAATTTACCGTATTTTACGTGGCTCCGTGGATTTTCAAGATATTCTCATGACGCGTTTACTTTGGCGCACGACTGTGAAATACAGAGCATGGCCACTTTGTAAATAAGAAAATATGGGCATCGTTCTGTTATTAGTCACTTTCATATAAAAAAAATAGTTCAAAGAAGATGAACGTATTGAATAATGACCTTTGACATATATTTGCTTGAAATTGTACAAATATCTGTAATTATTCCATTTAAATGTTCAACTATAAAAAACTCTTTAAGTCTTACAATTCAATCTCCACATTTAAAATTCAAAAATTCAAATTCTGCATTTGCTGCAAATGCTCAATTAAAATAACTAAAATTTTAAATTTGTATAAAAAACCACAATGTATAATTGAAATAAATGTAATAAATATGTAATATATATTAATAAACCATTAAATTATATATAAAACTATTTTCTATCAACCAACACGCAATCTAAATATAATTTTGGTAATATCTTAAGCCTTATGCACACTTCAGTCCATTACGTAATCAAATATAATTACATTATTAGTCTGAGTTGACAAATAGTACGCACCACACACATATAACTCAATTTCTAATATAATTTTGTATAACTGTTAATGCAAAATGAAAATTATACTTCCGTCACTGTATATCAATATGTTGCGTGAAAAAGCTTTTACTAAACATTTTTAATCGAAAAAACTGGAAGTAAATATTTAAAAGCCTCACTGATAGCTAAACACGATGAAAGCAAAAAAGTTTTCCAAGAGATAGAACATTTTAGTTTATCGTAAAAATTATTTTCTCGTCTAGACCTTTATTTGAATACATTAAATACAGTATTCCTTCTTTTAACGTAAAAGAGCAAAATAAATATACACCTGTTAGCTTAAGCGCGTATTTAATTAATGGATGATTTTACATGCCGCTAAATCTACGCTACACAATTTTTGACATGTATTGATTTTATTGCAAATATATTAAATTTCTTCGACAAACTCTGTTTCATAAAAGTCAAACACTGAAATGTTTATACTCTATACGTTTAAAAGCCAGTCATAATGATATAAAAATAAGTACATCGCAACTTGCGAGCGTCAATATTTCAAATATTCTTTTAATATTTTATCCAATATCGCTCGAAAGTAACAAACAAATATTTAAAATTGTGTGACTCACTTTTAATCATGCATTAACTATATTAATGTATTAATTGTATTAATTATTTATCAATACACAACAAAATCAATAACATCTTCATTGAGATAACTTGAATTAAACACTGAAGAGTCTTGCAGAAAAATGATTTCCATTTAACATATTTTGTATTTCGTTTTATTCTCAGATCCATCTCTCATAATGGGCCGGATTTAACAATAGTGATGAATTCAGAAACGCAATTTGCTGCCGATAATCCGGTTATGTTTTCGGCGCAATTTTCTATCTCTGCGATGAACAACAGATTGCGCGGAGTAGCTTCTTCATCGTCGAATGATTGCTCTCTCGAGTGCACGCAACGAAATGACAGGAAAACCTGCAGACTTGTATCCCCGGGTTATCCTGGAGTGTATCCTCGTGGGATTAGGTGCCGAGTAGCACTGAAATCTAGCTACGGGCGCTTCCGCATTGGCGGTGACCCGGAGGACATCTATAATCTCATGAATTATACGCATCAAGATAGTTGTAGCACTGAAAACTGCGAAGCTCATATTGAGCGCGAAAAAGCCCGAGAAGAATCGTCAAACAGATCGTCCAGGAGTTTGGATGATGATGCAGAAAGGGATGATCTTGACATGAGTCATGATATTGTCAAATCACAGAGAACGAAAATGAAGAAACAACGAAGAAAGCCAAAGACATTACGTGCCAAATTGAACGTTAAGATCCCCTATGCTACTGAGGCCTATAATAACGAGGATAAGTCTTTGGGCGAATCTGATATTCTATCGAGGGAACATCTAAATCGGTAAGATCGCAAAATCCGACATTTTTTATTTAGCAATCTAAATTGAACCATCTAAGTATAACTGTCATATACATCCGAAAATTACTTTCCAAAACTTGTGCAAACAAATAAATTATTCATACGCGGCAAGAAAATTTCAATTAATTTTGTTTAACTTTCAATAATACAGGGACGAAAGCATGATTTTGCGAAAAATTACTCAACGTTTCATTAAAAGTTATTGATTTTTTTGAAGAATTTTTAATGAATATTTATTCATTTTTATTGAAAAGTTTTTTCATTTTTTTACAAAATCTTGCTCTCTTCTCTGCATTACTGGAAGTTGATTAAAATGTATTAAAATTTTTCTTGCCGTGTACAAAATGAAATATATGTCTTTTGCAATACATATTTCCAAAAATGAACACTTTTTTGTGAATTTCAGATTTCGTCACAGTGGCCACTTGTATGAAAAACACGACACTTGGAATAATAGGAAGGAGTCGCACGGATTACTTTACAGCAAGAATAGCGAAGACGAAGACAGAAAGTTTGAAAAGATTATGGACAAATCACGCACATCAATATTCGAGCCACGTTATCTAAAGCGCTATCACGTGTACGAGAAACTCGGCAACAACAACTGCGTGGGCGATTATCTAGCAGTTTTGGAAAATATCAACGGTCGAAATCTCGAGATCTCGAGATTCTGCGGACAGGGACGTATTCCGCAAATTTTGTCACGAGGCAGAAGTGTAATTGTTGAGTTTCATGCACAAAAAGATGGTACCATTATGCACGATGGATTTCAGTTAACTTTACAAGAGATCGAGGACAAAGTACCAATTAATAACGATAAGAATTGTGAATTTCTGTTTACGAGCAGCAGCAAGATAAGAGAGAGCATCAAGTCTTTAAACAGTTGGTATCCGCCGAACACACTGTGTAGCTATCGATTTCATGGGAAATCCACGGAAAGGGTTTCCATTCAACTGAAAATTGTTCGAGATGAAATGAGATCTGACAACATAGAGGACATATTTCGAAAGAACAGCAGTCTTAATTACTGTCCAGGAAATGAAATTGCGATATACAACAGCGCTTATGCTAACAACAGTCTTCTGGTTTGGTCGTACTGCGATGCTTCGCACTATGATATCAACAATATTCAAGTGCCAATTGTATCGACCAGCAGTGCACTTCTAATACAGTATTACAGCGCCAAAGGATCATACGATGGACAAGAATTCAAGTACACCATATCGTACAAGTTTATACGAAGGCCGCAGGATATGGCTAAAAGACGACAGGTTGAGTATACATTTCAATTTATTTTACATGCGTGGATTATCGTAATAATAATTAAATTATCATTTCAAATTAAGAATCATAATCCATTAGCAATTCAAGATAAGACATTTATAGTGTTTCATGTAAGTCTTGCTAACGATTGATTAATTAATTAATTAATTAATTAATTAATTAATTAATTAATTAATTTTTTATCTTCATTTTTTAATTTTATTTGAAAATGAAGAGAATGTATTATTATTGATTCACTTTTATAAAATGATTGTCTGATTATGTTTCTGTTGCATTATAGGTCACATCAGACGAAACAAGAATAATATCTTTACGACCTGTCAACTTTTCGGCCCTAAATCTTAGCGATAGTGAAAACTGCAACTGCGATATATCAGGACGAATAGGTAGTTTTAAGAGTTGGTTCATCGTACTGGTTGTACTAGGCATTATTTCGTTTATGGGCGCTGTCTTTACAATCGTTGCCCTTCTAACAAAATGTATGAAAGTGCGAACTGTCGAAAATAAACTGCTACAAACTCCAAAACGATGAACGTTTATAGAACCAAATGGAGAGAGCTGTACTAATGTCTTTGGATTTCATGTTAAAAAATGGCACTGTCAATTGATGGTAACGGAATAGTACTTTTGCGAGAGTTGGATTTTAAAATAAAAACGATTTCAGTACGAAAGAGCGAACATAAACGCTGAATAAGAAAGTTGAGTGTATTTTTCAAACTGAATCGATGGAACCTATTTTTTATTCTGTAAAAATCATGAAATAGAAGAGAAGAAAATGCATATCAATTTAAATAAGGTTCGAAGATTCGGCGATGAAAAATTAAACACATTTAAATAAATTGACAAAAACGAACGACAAGTATTGAATGTGCCAAAGCTCAAATTTCGAGATTATGTGAATACCAAATGTATAATCCTTCCAATCATACACGTAAAATATTATAATACAAATCAAGTTTGGTGTAAGATGATATTACACTTAACATTTCATTCCAGCAAACAAATATTTCTATAGAACTTACTGGAACTCTTAAAAGATGCACGCTCAGTTCATAAAAAAAAACTTTGAAAGCTTGACGATCAAACTTTGAAATTAGTTTTCTATTAAGTCTTCTTAATTTGTAATTGGTATCACGTTTCTTAAGTTTTTACATGATCTCTAATAGTATTTGTTTTCTGGTATAATAAAGCAAGATATATTTAAGTATTTATTATTAGAATATTTTGAATATTTTGAATTTGTACATCTGAAAGATAAAATTAATATATTTATGTTATATTTTTCTACTGAGTATAATAAATACTTTTTTTAATGCTTTTTCTTCCTTAAAGGAGAAAAACCATTCATTTATGTATAGAAAAATCACTTGCATCCGGTCTGTACAATATGAAATGTCTTTTCTATAATTAAAAATTCCCGGATAATAAATCATTAAGATCACTTCAGTGTAAATCATAAATATATTTTGTTCAATTGAAATCAATCACTCGAACTAACTGAAATATTTTACGTGTATATATAATTATCGTAATATAAATAATATAACTAATGGTAATATAATGACGAAAATAATTTATTATAAATTAAGCTTATTTAAATAAACTGTGATGTTTTTAATATTTGAATGTATACTTTACATAAATAAAAAATGATGTTTCACAAGGCGAATAAACAAGTAAGAGGATGTTAAAGTCAAACTATATAATTATTCGTACATATCCTATAGACATTTAAATAAATAACTCAATATACAATAAGGCTAAACAATAATTCGTTTTAAGTCAAACAGACAACTGAACTTTGACTTCCTCTTAAATTATTGTATTTATTTCCTGCCTATGATTTCTTTAATAAAATAATAAGATACATTATACAATATAACATATTTTTACAAAAATACATTATATAATTCCTACATTACCGACATTATCGGTAAGGTCTCTTTCTTCATTATTATGATTATCGTTCAATGATACAACAGATTTCTACTACCAGTTACTAATCCAAACAAAGTTGAGGAACAAATATTCCCTAGATTTTTCACTAGTTTACTTGAAGTTTATATTTTATCCTTCATTATACTTTTGCAAAATCATAATCCTTTCTCTCTCTCACAATATCCACTTGAACACTATACGTGTTCCATAATACATTTAATCATTGCTTTTTTAATATACAGATTTAGACAAAGAAAAAATACATGTTTAATGTCAGTTTTGATTTGATTTTCGCCAAAGTCGTTACACACTCAGGTCTACGTTTTTTTGCTGTGATTGGGAAACAAAAGTTGTTTACTTTTTACTGTATTATATTATTTCAAACCATTTTTGCGATACATTTTTACGTTCTCGCCGTGTTAAATGCATACACAGAAAAGTGTATGCATTTTACAAAAAGTGCGGGACGATTTGGATTAAATATTCGTACGGACAAATTATTTATCTGTGTAAGAAATCTCAAACAATGATGTGATTCTGATATAAGTATCGCTTGGATTGGTCAATCTTTGCATTTTAAAAGTGATTCAAAGACGATAGTCAATTCATTGGCATGATATAAGGTAAATAGTATAATATAATGTTTATAATTATTTTATTAATTATTCATAAAATGTACAAATCATAATAACTCATTAAAATAATTAATATTACTAAATAATTTAAATGTGTATTATATCGAATCTGATAAATAAACGAATTAAGTAAGTAATATCAAATTTCATATTATTTGTTTGTTTTATATCAGGTTTTTAATAACAATTTTAGAGATTAAACTATAAATAAGTATTGCTTATTAATAATGTGTTTTTCTGTATCTTTATCTGTCCTTTTCTTTGTTTTGTTAACAAACTGAAAATCTAAAAATAGTTTCCGTCTTTTTATTTTGACAACCGCATTTATGACAACGACAAATATTATTTCAACCAGCAGAAAATGTGTCGATGTGATATACTTTCGTTGATCTTAACACATTATGTCGTTATTGCATAGTCATTCAAACCGAATTTCAATATCCACTTATATATTAAAGCAATGTTTAATTATTTCATAAAATTAAGTTGAGACTTTAACGAAAAGCAATTGTTTAAATAACATTACGTTATGTAATGTCATATCATGTTATCTTAACGTTTAAGTTAGTACGATTGTTAAAAAACAACTTAATATATACATTTTGTATATAAATTACAGCATTAAATCATTTTAATGTAAAATAATAATAACAAAATGTTCCTTACTTTAATTTGACAAAATGTAATTCGTAATAAAAGACTCACTGACATTGTCACATTGTCGTAGGTCAAGTTTACCAGAAGTTTCATTCCCAGACTTAGCAATTCGACACAGCTAACTGAAAAAATTATTACATTTGACAGTAGATTAATCATGTTGAAATTGAAAATCTATCTGCAAGTCACATTTGTGTCAAAATTTCAAAACAACATTAGAGTTCATTAAGTTACGGTACAATGAAGACATAAAAGGGATAGCTAATGTTTTTAAATAAAAGTCAAGAGAAAATAAAATGCTGAACAAACAAAAATAACTATTCAAAAAGTCCTTTTTAATGATTGTTGCTTCAAGTACCTGGGACTTAAAGTCACTTTAAATTTCTTTGAAATAAAATTAAAAAAGAAAAATACAATTCAAATATTTTTTAGCAGCTAACCATTGCTTCTGATTGTAATTAACTTGAATCAACTAAAAAAAAAACGAAAATATTGAAATTGTTTATATCTACTAATGAATTCATATTCTGTATCATAATTTGAATTTAAATAATGAACATCTGATCATTAACAAAAACAACAGGAAACCCAAAACTTAGTCAATTGATTTTGTACAAAGTCATTGAGAAGAAAGTTTGTTTTGAACTGTGGCGTTTCGCTTTCAGTCAGTGGTAAAAAGTGTTGTTTATTTTATTCCAAATGAAAAACATATCGAAAAAGAAGAAAACATGTTTTGTCGTCATTTTTATCTGCGTTGCATATGGACAACTATAGATTACTACATTCCATCGATCAAAAATTGACATTTTTTATTATATCATTATTTTTGTTTTTCATTTTTTGTTTCACTTTTTTTCTTTATTTTCAATTTAATTAGTCACTCGGATATTTCTTCAATTTATGCAAAGTCTTCTAAAAATATATGTATAATAAATAACATACTTCCTAAAAGATAGTACGATTTACTATTTTAGCTTTTTTTTAGATAACAGACTAGACTTCCCCTTAGGGGGGGGGGGGTAACATATTTCACCTTTACCCTATTTTACAATAAAAAGAGAAAACAAAAAGAGTTATTCGGTAATTCCAAATGTTTTATTGTTTCCATGTAAAAAATTCAGTTGAAAAACAATATCAAACGTATATAATTCCATGAAACAAACAATAAGGTAATACATTTTGTTTTGTTAATGTTTATTGATACTTTACTTACACTTGTTACTTTTGAGAATTAAATAATTAAATAAATCTTTATATTAACTAATTCATGGAATTAGTAATTCATTTAGTTAATATTTTAATTAATTCAGTTACTTTAGTTAAATTGCTTAACTAATTTAGTTGATTATAATTCAATCAGTTCAGTTAGTTAATTTAGCGAATCACTTTAATTTATGTAGTTTAAATTTTTAGTTTAAATTTACAAAAACTTTATTAAGTTACTTAACTCAACCACTTCAATTAGTTCAATGAATTATTTACTTTAGCTAGTGTACTTAATAACGTTTGTTAATTAATGTATTAAGTTAACGTACTTATCAAATGAGTCAAATAAGACGTCGAGATAGGAACAAAAAAGTAGATAAAAATATAAAATTATCGGTGATTGGTCAGCAATAAGGATATTAACCTACCGATTGTTTACGACTTTTCGAACGAGCCCACATATAATACCTGAACGAAGAAAATCTCGACAAAAACAAAATAAGTTTGCGATCCCCACCGCGTCCGTACCAACTTCTTGTTTTTCGACCCGAAGACCGAAACAGTTGTGTTTTGGAAGTGAGCGCAACCACAACCCATCGTGTATTTCCACCTCGGATGTTCCGGTGTTTATACGCGTGTTTATGTGCGTGAACTTATTTGATACGTGTATGAGAGACTGTTACAATATTCACGTTTGTTTATTGTTGACATTCATTTAACAAATCGCAACAATGCCAATGGATTTTATTTTTCGACGAAAGTCACGTCAGCTTAACGAGGTACTAATCTTTGCCGCCTTTTTTTCTGCTCAAGTGTCACAGACAACGTGTTGTTTATGATATGTTTACTTGTTGTTTTTTTTTTTTTTTTCGTTATGTTAAATCGT
>JABFPJ010007127.1:0-10250 GCA_022817425.1 Gryon sp. ZL-2020 | reverse complement strand
AAAAAAAAAAAAAAAAAAAAAAAATTAATTAATTAATTAATTAATTAAAAACAAAAATAGTTTACAATTTATTAAAGCACATGCAATATGAGACTAAATAATAAATATATATTTTAAGAAATGTTTTGAACAAACAATTTTGGCCAATTTTTATTTTTGAGTGTGATTTTATATGCGAACATTGAAATACAAAAATTTTTCTTGTGATTTTACAGAAAAGTTACATGTGATTATTGCGGGATTGTAAATGAGTGTTGAACAGTATACGCACCTCGTACAAAGTGCTGCTGCTATCCATGCCATTACACAAATAAAAAATGCTCTGGCTTTTGTGCAAACGTAGCTGAAAATATCAATTATCATATTAGTTTTTTTATAATGTAAATTTCATTTCGGGAAAAACATAATATATTTTGTTATTGTGTCTAATCGGATATAATCAAACCTTTTTAATTTTTATTAAGTGTATTCGTTACGGATGAAAATATAAAATATAATTTTATATTCTAAATGTATGCCATGCTACTGGAATTTATAAATAAGTTATATATATTTTTTATATATTATATATAATTTTTATATTTCTTATATATTTCGAATCTACATAAAATATATATTTTGAGTTTTTTTTATAAAAATTATATAATACAATATATAATTTATCTGTTAATTCCAGCAATTGGCTTATATTTAGAATATAAAATTTTATTTTATATTTTCGTCGGTGAGGGTAATTTGATTAAACTATTCAATACATATTATATATATATATATTATATTATGTATATTATATAATATATATAAAAAATTGTTTTTTAGAAGCAGTTCTAAAAAAACTAACAATTTCATTCATTAAATTACCCAACTAACTAATATGACTAATTAGAATAACTAAAAGATTAACTAAACTAAGTATAAAAACAAACTAAACTGAATAATTCAACTGAATTAAATTATTTCTCTAACTAAAGTAACTAAACTATAAGAAAAGTAGGAAAAATAACACAATAAATTAGCTGAACTAACTACTCATCAAATAATAATTATACTAATTCACTAAGTAAACTAATAAGCTATATACTTTATCTTAACTTACTCATTTTTGTTAGTTAATTTTGTTTATAGTTAGTTTAATTAATTTAGTATCTAAGTTGACTTATTAATTAGCTTATTAGTTAAAGCAGTTAATTCATTAAGTTATTAAATTAACAAATCTAAACTAATGTATTTTAGTTAATTTAGTTAGTTTCTCTATTCTGAATTCAATTTTATATATTAATTGTTTTGTTCAAAAATTAGTTATGTTTATTAATAAAAAAAATGAGAAAACTGTTTCTTATACTTAAAAAGTAATAAAAGTGGGTAATTTGAAAAATAGAAGAATAAATGAGAAAAGTGAGTTACTGCAAGGTCTGGTTTATAAGATAAAGTAAAATGTGTAAATTTTTATTTAATTGTATAAATCAAAAATGTTTTTTTTTATTATATGAATTAAGAAATTGAATTCTTTTTGGAATTGATATGTATAAAGTTATTCTCACCCAGCTCTCAGTGGTTCACAAATGGCATAATACCGCTCGAAACTGATGGCTAATATGGTGAGGACCGAGGCATGAGCTACAGTTAATTCGACAAATGGAACAATTATACCTGCAAAATTGTAATAATCGTTAATTTCAAGTCAATTTTTATTTTTATATATTTTATATATATATATATATATATATATATATAATTATTTTTATAAAAAGTAATTTTCTCTCAAGATTTCTGTATTAAAAACTTTTCAAATGTAAAAAAGAACTTTATCTCCAACCACTGACTGACTGATTTTCTTTTGGTTTGAAAGGAAAAGTTGATCTTAGCAGTACGTTGAATATAACTTAATAAATATTTTTTTTATATTAAACTCAAAGAAAACTGTAAAATCAAAAACGCTACCCACAGCAGATATCAAACTAATAAAAGTATTTCGATTTTGTCACGGATATGTTGCGCCCTCAATACCATCCAATTTTCTTTTATCAGTTTTTTTCGTTGTATAAACAACCACATATTGTGGACAAACTTATGCGACACTTGTGGCATTCTAATTTGCAACTGGATTAACCAATAACGTTGTCTTTTCAATAAACTCATTTATGAGCTTTTTCTATATAAGTTTATATAATACTACTTTTATGGTAATAAAAAAATATCAAATCTTAAAACATTATTTTAAAGCCGATCATACAGAAAACTCATAAAATAATACATTTTTCTCATAATTTGTTGTAACTTTTATTTCCAATCGTTGCTGTTCGAAATCTTTTTTACATTTGATAATCTCTCAAAATGACAAAAATTTCCACACAGACAAAAATATATTTCAACATTATGTATAAAAATAATGAAAAAATATAAAAATATATATATATTTTACGTATATTTTTTTCGTACGTGAGGATTATATTAAATTAATATAATAAAAAGATTAGCGAACAAATGTGCAAATTTTGATTTTGATAATTGTAATTAAAATTGAAAGTGAGATTAGAATGAATGGAAACAGTGTATTTTGATTAGAAAGATATCTGTTTGAATTGTCACGAGCAAAATTGTTATAAGGTTTAAGAAAAAAAAGCGATGTGTATGTGTAGGAATAAGTGTGCTCTATAGAGTACCCCCCGTCTCGAATTACCGCTGCTCTTAGCCTATACTTCATCTGAGCATTTATTGAGGTGGCTTAGGGTAACTTCTATCCACCTCTATCCAATTACTTTTAACCTTCACGTAAAAGAAATATAAGAAAATATATAAACCCGCATATTCAATAGATAATATGAAAATTACAATTACCTCAAAATAAATTAAAACAATATTTATGTCTCACGGATGAAAAATATATGCGTAAAATATATTTAAGTGTGATTTTTTGCCGCTTTTATTATATAAAAATTCATTTTATATAGAAATATAATTTAAATATATATTGAATATATATTTCATATAATGTTTTGTTTAAATGTTTGCCGGAAGTATATTTTAGCGTCAAAAATATATTTTCATATATATTTCGAAGTATATTTTCTTCCGTGTGGGTGTATTAAATTATTTGATTTGATTATGCGTTACATTTAATTAAATTTAAATTAATGCAGCTTCAAAAAAAGATCCTCTTGCAACACACCCAGAAAAGTATATAGTAACTTTTTCTATAAATAATGGAAAAATGAACCCAGAATTACATGTAAAGACAATTTTACAATAATTTATGGGAAAATTGGCAAAATTTATGTGAAAAATTGCAATGTTTATTTCTAAATTTAATATAATTATGAATATTTTTTCAATAAATTATAGATTAAAAGTCTATATTAAATTTCTGGGTCTATTTTACTAGAATTTATGGGAAAATTTGCTATTTTCATTTTCTTAGTGCAAGAGGATTCTGATTGTAGCAATCGATTAGATGGAAGAGAATATTTTTAAAGACGATAGCATAAAGAAAAGTTCAGATCGTATTGATTGTTATATGTGAATATCATTTTCGCTCGCGTTTAACTGTCTGAGCGCAAAAGTGAGCGGTATCTGATTTGTTCATGATGTCTCAAACGGTGAGTGGGGTAGATTTATGAGACGTTGGTGATTTTAAAAAGAAAATTTATTCGCAGTAATTGTTGTTCTGCGGAAATTTATTTTCTTTGATTAGATCAAGTAATTTGTTAATGCATACATTTGGTATTTCAAAATAAGCAAAATAATTTGCATTAAAGAGACAAAAAGAAAATCTATTTGCAATGAGAATAAATTTATTCAATTTCAAATTAATTGTTTTTAAGTAAATATTATTAAGATTATTTTAAGTAAATTTAAGTAAATTAAATATTTTTATTGTTGCTATTTTTTACATTTATTACTATTTAAAAATTTTAATTAAATAAAAAAAACTTATTTAAAAAAAGTAAAAAACATTTGCTTGAGATGTGGTTTTTTAATAAATTGATTGAAACATTTTTAAAGTATTTTATATATTATATATAATTTTAAAACTTCAAAGTTAAAGAAACTTCAGATTTTTGTTAATCTTATTTTTATTTGTAAAATTTATTTGATTCGAGAAATTATAGATCGGAAATTGCGATAAGCGTTTCTATATAATAATCAAAGTGAGTTTAAAGCATAATTTTTTCGAAATTTGGCGGAATATATAAGAATGTCTTATTTTACGAGCGCATTTACATATGAACGTGCCAAGAGGTGCAGGAAGCGTATCAGACTGTACATAAAAAAAGTTTATTAAGAGTTCATTCTAATATGTGAAAAACAATAAAAGAACGGACATTAATTTTAATTTTCTTTGTCTGCATTGAAAAATGCTTTCGATGCATTTTAATCAATTAAATAATTATAGCGAATTATATTCAGATAATTATAATTAAGTGATCAATTATATGCAAGATAATTACCATGAAACCGTAAATTTACTACCAATTAATCTTTACGATTGACGTAAAGAACAAAATGATAGCATGGAGACACTAATATTAACATGATTTATAATTTGTATCGGGATAACTAATTCGGACGAAATGAGCACACAAGTTTCGAATAACATGTAATCAAATATTCAAGAATATTCAAGTTTGTAACATTTTTTAATTAATTAATAAAAATTGTCTTTTATAATAATCTGCTGTTTTATTTTACTGGATAATAATTGAAAAAAAATTATTATATTAAAACTTTTTTTTTCATTTTTGCCAATTATAATGGCAATGAAATGCACGTTTGACTTTCATGTACATTTTCATTTATTTGAATAACTCTTTTACACTAAATAAATAGAGTAATTAGCAGACTATCAAAGTGGTTATACATTCTTTGTTTTAAATGTCAAATTTCCGCAAGTATTTGGTGAAGTTAAACTGATCTCAATTTTAGAAGCAATTTGTGGTTCTTTTACTGTTCAAACAATAATTATTGTTTGAACTTGTTATAAGACTTGAAAACTAAAAGTAAACGAAATACAAGGCAAATAATTGATAATTGTAATACAATATTTTGTATATGCTTTGAAATAAATATTATTTAAACAAATGAAATTTATCTAAATAAACAATAATATTCAAGAATAGTGATAGTTTGAAAAAACAATGATTTCATTAAAACGTGTTGAGTGATAATATCGAAGCCCGTCGAGAAACTTACAGTTAACAATAAAATGGATCTTAAATGATATTTAAGCTCCACCCACTCAGAAAGGAGAATAGTGTTTAGGAGAGAGTTTCAGGGGTTGTTTAGGTACCTTAAAGTCGACGTATATCGTGTTCATAAATTACAATCATCAAGTATATATAGCGTACTTTATAAATAAACTAAGAGAATTAATTTTTTTTAATATTTTTCTTTCAAACATTGATTCCCGTTGATATAGAAAAGGTCACATATGATAGAAAAAGTACAAAGACATGGGATTTAATTATCTTTGCACTTTTTGTTATCTTAACTTTTCACATTGTACACTTAACCCAAAAACTTGTTAAATTTGTCTTTACGCTAGTAGAATTTCAATCGGACGTGCCATGTTTCAGATATGGCCCTAATGTGGTTTGCCTGATTGAAACCAGTTTAATGGTTGCCTGATAGGGGTCAAAATGGGATTATGTGAGCCATTTTTTAATTTTGTTGAAAAATGGCGGCACTATAAGGGTCAAGATGGCCGAGGTATTGTGTGATTACGGATGTAACTTCAGGTGTTGATATGGCCCAAGTCGGGAATTCCCGACTTGGGAATGCCATGGGTAATCATGCCATAGCCACACCTTGACCATATGTAATCTAAGTTATAAATAAGTAGCAATAACTTACTTAACATTTGTAAGAGCTTCAGTAGTCCAGCGGCTAATTCGTAGACTAGAAAACTTGATTAATGCCAGTTCATATCCTAAATCTATATTTTTTTTTTTCATTCATTATAAAGAAACCATATTGGTTCCTGATCAGGGCTCGATATGGCTTCCTAATTTGACTTCATTTTTATATATATAGTGTGGTTTCCATGTCGGACCCACAATTCAATCAGAGTTCAATTTCTACTAGGATAACTAGGTAACTAGGTTATTGACATTACTAGAATATTATCGGAATTTAGTCATTATTATAATCAGGAGAAGGAAAGAAATCTCGATTGCAGCACTCAACTTCGTCTAGTGCCATAAACCTTTGCACTCGTCAGGAATTGACAACTTCAAGAATGCATTCAAGGGTGCACTTGTAAGAAAAAATATCCTCCGCAACTAGGAAAAAAATGCCGATTCCACTCGTATGAGATGTTACGCTTGTCTTCGGCTAGTGAATTAAACTTCTTACTCGTCTAAAATCGGCAAATTTTCTCCCTAGTTGCGGAATAAACTATTCTTAAGACAAGTAATTTTTATTTTCATTCATTTGGAATCGTATTATTTATATGATACGCTCAATTTCATGTTCAATATAAAATTCATAAATGTAAAAAGATACGTTAACAGAATACTAGATGTTAAAAAGTTAAAATATACGAATGACAATATGTCTTTCGCACCAAAAAAAGTATATAAAAGTTGAAAACTACACCAAAACCGTTTATAATCCAGGTCAGGTTCTTGCAATTTAGTATTGATAACCGATTGTCTGCAAAAGTTGCCAGTAAGAAGAACTATAATAACAAAGTTGCCAAGTTTTATATATATTATATATATTATATAATTTTCCGAATTAATAAACGAATTCGTAAGTGAAACTATTTCAACAGATTTTTTTGCCGGCTTTTTTCTGATGTATTAATAAAAATTGTTTTGTAACAAAGTAATTGAATTTGCCACTTTGCGAAGTACTCATTTCGCGTTAAAACAAAGAAATAATATTGTGAATGCAATTCAATGAGGAAAAGCAATGTAAACGAAAATCATAGATATCCTTAAAGTAAATGTTCAACCAAATATCGTTCTTCTTAGTTTCTTTCTGATGAAAAGAATCACATTGATTAGTTTGAGAAAAGCATTCCAGATGAATATTTTTTTTTTTTTTTTGCACGAATGACGATATTCGATAACGAACTGGACTACACGAAATTTACGTTGACAATCATTGGGACTTAATGTCGCAGACATGCACTGACCAAAGATACGATACTGACCCAGAAACTACGAAATTCGCAAGCAAAGTTCTTGTTGTATTGTAATGTAATTCTTAAACTTGTTTTGTTTCACGATTATCTTTTCTTACAATTCTTTTACCTCATTTTGATATTCTTCCTGAAAACGAAAACAACGACAGCAATAACAGACAAATACGTTCTTTGAGCTTTTCTTTGAAAACGTGCGGAAAAGGGTAATTGCTTTACGATGTCACGATAATATTAATTTGGACAAATTATTCAAGCATTAAGTGACTCAAAATTGTGAACCAAAATATGCAATTTTCATAAAATGTTTCAACTGATAATAAAAAAGGCTACAAAAAATTAAGGTTTAAATTATGTCTCATTTTATTTTAAGCATTATTTTGCATTAAAAAAATTGCACCATTTTATTTGCGTATAAGTTTATGCCAAGTTACGCCTTTAATATGTCCGTTTTATTTGTATTAATAACTGCACACATTTCTCGACTGTATGAATTCAATTAGGTTGCAAAATTAGTGACCAAATAAGGGGATAATTTGACATAAATTATGTACAAGTGCGCAGCTTTATCGATTCCTTCTTCAGTTTATCATCTCATTTACTTTTCAAGGTGTCAGTTATAGTTCTAGTTTTAGTGACTGCTTCAAGTTCAATACGTTTTTAACGAAATGTTACGATATTACAAGTTATTTTTATTAAGATATTCAACTATTTTTGACATTGCTTTTATAATATATGTTTAATTTCATTTTATATTATACAATAATATTGAAAGTAATAAAAGAATTAATATTAATATCTATAAAATTTATAATTATAATATTGTTTTTTTTCGTTATTATGATTGAAAATATATTCAACTTATGTACACAAGATATATTTTTGAATATATATATTAAACATATATAAGTATATATCTCGGATATTATACATATTGCTGCTTTTATATTGAAAAGTTATATATTTGCATATATCTAAAATATATATTATAAATACATATTTGCAACATTTTTAAACAAAATCTTTAAAAACAAACAATTATTTTTAATTATATTTTTTTCTTGAAATTGATGTTTTATGAATTAAACATACTACTTATTATAATTAATTTAGGTTCGAACTTAGGTTTCTCGGATTTATAGTATTATACTTCATGTTTATGACACTTATAATATTTCCAATTATAATAAGACTTTTATTCAAAAGAGTTGAAAATATATTTGAGTTATAGTTTGCCTATATAGTTTACTTATATACTATTATACACTCATTTCAAGCTTTCAAACTTATTGAGGATATACAGTAGAACCTCGAATTTTTTTCAAATTTTCTTCTGCTAAAGTCATCATTTTTACGTATTAATAATATAAATAATAGATAATACAACTAAATAACTGTTTAAAAAACTCTGTCTTTGCAATTATAGCATCGGCATATTAATAAAATTAATATTTTCCATCTTTAATTGCTATTAATTATGTTATTTCGTATTATCCGAGATTTCGATTATCCGAGGTATGCTTGGTCCCGACCATCTCGGATAATCGAGGTTCTACTGTATAATCGTATATATCTAGGTTTATATATTTTTTCTAGTGCATATTTTGGATAAAAATAAAATATATAATATATATCTTGGATACATATAAAAATTTTCTCGCGATTAATTTGAATTTGAGTAATAACTATCTCAAATCGCAAGGTAAACAAAAATTCAATAAAAATCCATTAATGTGAAACGTATATTGTCATTACATTTTTAATTGTTCTCGATGTTTTATGACGTTATTGCAGCTAAAAGTGGTTCAGTTTTGCGTTGAAAAGTAAATTAAATAAAAGATTAAAAAAAACAATCGTACTTTTTATATTCGAATTACATATAAAAACAAAATAAACTTTTTCGATACATTTATTGAATTGTTATCAAATTTAATATCAAGTTTATAAAGTTTCATTTTGTTTATTATTCGCCATTATTATTAATATTATCAGTTATTCTATGCACGGACGAAAATATATTTCAAAAATATATGAAAATAATGAAATAATATATATTAAATATATATGATATATGTATTTAATTTATATATATTTTTTTATTTGTATATAAAATTTATATTTTTTGTATATAAAAAGCAGCAAAAAATCACACTTGAATATATATTTCATCCATGAGACATTTTTAAGATTCAAGTATTTTTTAAAGTAAATCTATTGCGAATGTAACTGTTTAGACTAAACTCAATCACTCAAATGTTTTTCGCTATTCTTGCAAAGAGTTGGAATTTGATATCTAAAGTTGTCGTTTGCCTTCTGTGCTTTTTAGCACACCAACACATACATTCAATACATCCCATTCAAAAATGCAATTTGTTTCCAATTTTTTGCTTCCTATACTTTTACTAATGTTACACTGATTGCTGTACTTTACAATCTGCTTTAGAAAGCTGCATTACTCATTTTATTAATGTAAGGATTTCTTTGCTGAACCGACTTTTTTTTTCATTTTAAAACTTAAATTACAATTAATTAATAAATGGTTTGTTTGTATATAATTATTCATCCCAATTAATTTGATTGTAACAAATTTTTTGACAATACGTGCATCGAAATTAGTAAATTCATTTACATTTTTGTCGATATCTTAATCACCTAATTTTCATACTCAGTACGAATGAGTTTGTAAATCTTTAGGTAATGATTAGATCCCAAGTTGACTTAGAGGAACATGTGCGTTGTATAACCTATATAGATAATATACAAGTTGAACTGGTTCTATCGACTTTCGACTGTATTTCCTGCGTATAAACAATCGTTTATACATAGTGCCAAGATATGAATGAGATACATTTTTATTAAATAAAAGACAAAACTATGTTTAATTATACACTTTAAACATTATTTACACACATTTAATTTATATTATATTTTATTCTAAGTAACACACGTAGGACAAGGTTCCTATAATTTTTGTAGAACTGTATAGAAAAATTTACTGAACTGTACATTAACTGATGGACAAAGTCAAAAAAACATCACAATTTATAGAATGTACAATATACATTAATATTTACATAACAAAAGTTATTATAGAGTACAGTAAAAA
>JABFPJ010007126.1:0-10253 GCA_022817425.1 Gryon sp. ZL-2020 | reverse complement strand
CTCTAAAACAAAAAAAAAAAAAAAAAAAAAATGTCCAAATGACATAATTGGTTATGATCATTGTTCAGGCGATACCGCGATAAATACATATATTTTTGGAATAAATACAAGTTCGAATGATTATTTATTTTCATTCTGAGTGAAATCGGAATATTTCGTGCGACTGTTCTGCTATCATTGGCTTTTTGTATTGGCAAACACAAAATGAATGAAAACAGCCTTTGCATTCAAACAATCGGATTTGTCCAATTATTGTGTTTCGTTCCTGTAAAATCGAAAAAAAAGGAAGGAAAGACAGAGACAAAAAAAAAGCCACTCCATATAATAAAACCGTAAAACATTAAAGAGTCGATTGAAAGAGAAGGCCAAATTCTTGAAGACAGATAGGAATGTGCGGTATCGTTGAAGGTATTTTGCGTATGACGTGTTGCGCCTTCTGCTTGATCTGTTTCAGGCGCCAGAGAAGACAGAGAAACATACTGATTCAAGAACCCAAAGCAAGAATGCACAATTGGGGGGGAAAAAGTCTCGGAGACAAGATTGAAATAAGGAAACGAAGGTATACCCAAGAGGACGAAGATGCAAGTGAAGATGACAATGACGAAGAAGGATGAAAGAAGGAAGAATAAACGATCTTTCAAGGGATTTGGTCATCAGGGGGGTAGTAACAGAGCTGTGTAGGAGAACCTGTGGGAGGGGGTTGGTCGGAGTAGACATAAAGAGGGATGACGAATAAAAAGGGCAGATTTCTGGTCTAATCTAGCGATTGACGAGGGGGAAGAAAGAAGGAAAAAAGAGAGGAGAAAACCTTGAAAAGAAAAAAGACAACAAAGGGTGTGCAATGGTAGGGTGGGAAGAAAAGCGAGCACACGATAACAAAGGGAAAAGAAAAGAGGCGCAGAGAAAAGGGAAGCTGAAGGAACGAAAGCCGGATTGAGGATGAGCTCAAAAGAGATGGAGAAAGGCGCTGATCGCGTGGGAGGAATGAAAATGTACGGGGAGAGAGAAGGATGGATGGATAGACGGAGAGAGATAGAGTGAGATGAAAGAACAGAGATGGAAGTAGAGCGAGAGAGAGGGAGAGGGAGAGAGATGTGAACGTTCGGTTGCAGAGTGCGAGGGGAGGGAGAGAAAAGCGGCTGGCGAGGAGAGCCGTGGAGGGGCCACGTGAGGGGCGGTCCGTCGGTCGGCAGAGCCGCACTGAACTGCGATTGCAAAGGCCTCCGTCAGTCATCCGTGCTCCGCTGTGGCAGGAAGTTCGTTCCCCCTTACGAATTTCCGATGCTTCGAAGGGAATTCGCGTGTCGGGTGACATAACCTCTCGCGTGCGGATCAGATTAAATATCAGCTAAGCGAAGGATAAAAGAGCAAAGCATAGAGAGAGAGAAGAGACGAGCAACAACTAAGTCTACCATTCAAATGCATTTCGTATAACAAAGATACGGAAGACACGCAGTGGGACACATTTTCCGCGGACCAAACCGGATGTTCTTCGCGGCGAGGCACGCTTGCCAACGCACGCAGACTCGCCAGCAGTTCACGCATTCACGGTCAGTGGATGTTACCTCTCAACTTGCATGCCTTTCACGCACTCAATCCAATCCAATGCTCCAAAGACCTGATCACGAGGTCAAACACATTGGCAGACATGTCCACCGGGACAGAGACAACTCTGTCTGTGGGTTCCCTTCTTATCTTCCCCCTCCTAACACTTTGGCCCCGCCAAAAATAGTATTTGCAAATAAGCGCTGAAAAAGCGCGTGTGCTGATTACTAAAAGTCTTGTGACTCAAGCACATGTGCACATAGACGTTTAGACACATGTAGACGGTGTCAGACGAAGCCGCTGCTTTTGGATTTAAGTACTTGAGTTTCATTTCATCGTTTGATTGGTTTCGATACTCTTTTGGGATTCGAAAGATGCACATTTTGGATTTGCATGCTTGGTTTGTTCATTGAAGATGAACAGAATCAGGTGTATGGATGCCGTTGAGATGTTGGAAACCTGTACATGGGTAAAGGCAAAGTGTTTTTGTTTATTTCAGTCAATTTAATTTACGCTGATGCCAGTCAAAGATTATGATTGATTTTGATGAAATTTCAGTTACTGCAACCAAATTCATGGAAGCTTTTTCATCGTGTAAAATATCGAGTGTCTCGTAAAATGAAATGTAGCGGATTTTCTTTGACTCCTTTTGCGAAACAATTTTGCATTCGCTAAATGAAATACAACGTAATGTGTTGAGTTTTACAAATGTTTGCTGGATAAATAATTTTAACTATTTATACGTTTAAAAAATCATTGAAATTAAAATGTCTGAATATTGTTTGTCTGTTTGTTTTCGAGAGAAATTCTACACGGGGAATAGATTTTGTCTGTGAAAGAAAAGCTTCAGTTTGATTATCTGCATTCGACTAATATTGTTTTGGGATTTTCAATGGATTGATTCCTTCAACATGTTCTGCATCTTCGATTTTCAAAATTAGATAGCCCGATTTTATTCGACCGACTTACTGAAACTGATTAAAACTCAACTTAAAGGCTTGCGGATTTGGAATCGAAATTTCGATTTGATTTAATTCTCATTGAAGGATATTAGGGTTGAACTTAGGTACGAATTAGCAAATTAAATGTTAAGGCTAATTAGAGTCTATGACACGTAGAGAATTTAATTAAAGACTTTTAATGATCATTTTTTCATCATTTTTGCGGTAATTATTTTGATATATTTTAATGGTATGTAAGGAATATATACATATATAGAAAAATAAAGGATGAAATTGAAAATGTAATTGCGTTTTGGAACCACTAAAAATAAATTAAAAATGCATGACATTACACGAAACGTATGCAGATTTGTAAGAACTGGTTATGAATGTTGATGAAACTGCTTGGAGAAAAAGAATTTGTAAACGTTTGCAACTTAAAAACAAATATATGTTCTTTTGCAAAATGATTTAAATGAGTGTCCAATGCAGGACAGAGTTTCTATAAACTATTAAAATAAAAGTAGAAACGATGTTGATTCGTCAGATAAGAAATAAAATCATTCCATAACTTTTTAAAAATCGTATAATACTTTTTATACTTTTACTTGGATGATTTATATTTTTAGTATTTTATTGATGTTATTTAAAAAAAATCGATACAAAAGTACCGTTACGTTAAATTTGACTTTTTCAACCATTGACATTTTATCGGAAATATTCAAATTAGATTGACATAAACAAATTTAATTTGAAAATATATACAAACAGAGAAGAATATAAAAATCTCAATTCAAACTGTTTCTTTTTCATGCTTTTTTATCATATTTTTAACATATTATTTCAGTAAAATATATTTGTATTAAATTATAAACTTTTTATTACAACAATTTAAAAGTTGAGTACGTACAAAAAAAAGATATTTTTGTACGCATCCTTAACAGCTTGAAAACTTTTCTTTTCTACAAAAAAATCTGTATGAGTATCATATATAAGCATATCTCTTTTATTGCAATCAAATTATCCGGAGTTTATTTCTGCGTAATAATAATATAAATAGATTTGATAACTTTGTTTATGTGCTTCTTTAAATTCATTTTCCTTGAATTACACTTTACGTGAAAATTTTCCAGGTAAACTTATATAATATGTTGCATTTCTCATCCTCACTTTATCATAAGAATCATGTTAAAACACTACAAAAACAAGTGTCTTTATATGGAACATTTTATTATACATTATATGAATGTCTTTTTTTTTTCGTTTTCAAACACAAATTTCCACAATGTCTACATCTTTTGTACTGATAAGTGTCTTAAGAAACAACATTAACTTGTCGCTTTTCATAACGAAAAGGGATATTTAAATTGCAATTATGTAATGAACGAATATTTTGAACATGCAAAACACTTTATGAGAACATCAGAAAATGTTTTATGATTTTTAAAATTGTCCTCTTTGCGTTCAAACGAAATTTAAAATTACGTTCCTTTAATAAAGGTTTTTCTTGCACAGTTTAACGATGATTTAAAATTAATACTCTCCGTAATATTTTTGAAAGAAACATTATATTATAACATTGTGGAAAATTCAAAATCGTTTTCATTTATAAAATAATTTTCCTTGTATATATTTTAATTTAAATTGTATATTCAGTTAATAAAAAATACGATGAAAATAGTAATCATTCAATGACTGTCCTTTTAATGAATAATAATGACTAACTTGAACAAAATTTAATTATAAAATTATTAAGTTATTAATAATAATATTTCATGAAAACATATAAAATGTAAATTTATAATTTGATATGTTGAACAAGGATTTTCTTTTCATTGCATTTAAATGAATAATTGCGGCACACTGTACACAGCAATTATGAAATCCTTAGAGTCAGTGAAATAAGTGAGTAAAAACATACATTAGAGTTAAAAAGTTATTACTTTCATATTACGAATGAACTTTTTGTTAGATTCTTCGAAATCATTAAAGCTTTGTGTGTTTCGTTTTTGTTCAAATATCGGAAATTTCGAAAATTGTACACCAAATGCTTTTATTTTCTCGTATTTTCATCGCGAACGAATATAGAAGAATTTACATAACTACAGTTTATCGATAATTAAAACAAGATCAATCTATTTTTCAAGTAGAGTTAAGAGTTGAGAAAATAAACCTATAAGCTGCAATTGAGAATTTGTTTTATTTTGCAGAAAGCATCATTAAATGCTTTCCGCTTTAAATTTCACTTTTTTTGAAAGAAAAAAATATACATACATATAATTATATACGTAAATATAAAATAATGTTTTCAACATAAGTAGGTAAATATTTGAACAAAATTAGATGTAATCGTCAAATTAACTGAAATTACATTAGAAATCTGATCTACAATTTATGTAATAATTCCGAGCAAGTTCAAGAACATTAACATTGCAAAACTTTTACATTATAACATCGTTTTCTAAACTAATCGATGTTACAGATAATTAAGTACGGTTTTACTTTTTTCGCAACAAATATGACATGCTCAGATTAATTATTACAATAAAACAAAAAGTAAGTTCATAAAACGGTATTTAAATATATTTCAATAATTTTTATTTTGTTTATAAATTTATTCGTCTTTATTTTGTCGATTACCTTTATCGTGAGAAACATAAAGTCAAACTGATCAGCAACAATATCTTACAAAAAAGTTATCGTTATTCATTGTAAGTCGATAATTAGGCGTTTGTTTTGTGCAAAAACAGGGAATAAAATGGATTGCAAAATATCATCGTTTCGATTTCTCTATGATGCCAAATATGGAAAACCTGACGTGTAAAAGACATATGAGTGTTTGACTCTATTCCCTAACAAATGTGCTAATCATGATTATACACAAATCATCCTGACATACTTCATGTGATGTCAAATGTTGATAGGGGTTAGTTCATTCACCCTGCGCCATGTATTTTTAATCTCCTTTCTATTTATATGATAACGGAAAAATAGATTATGTAACTGTTGTTATTAATCTTGTGACATAAAGACGATTAAATACAAACAAGTTTCTCAATAGAAAAACTTATGATAGATAAATGTTATATTTATTACACATAATTGTACATTAGAAAACAATCTACAACATAAAAGATTTTTAGAGTTTTGATTGGATTTTTTTCCAAAATAAAAAACAGAACATTTTTTGGATTTATGTCTGAAACTAATTTTAAATTAGCTAAATTAAATGAAATTACTTAATTAAATTTTTATTTTAGTTGGAAAAAAATGTATTTTATTTCAAAAGTTATATATTTCTAAAGTACAGAATAATCAATCGATCATAAAACGTGAAATGTATATTTTATTCTTCCAATTACAGCGGATGTTATAGTAGACGTTACTTCAAATTAGACTCCTTCCGAGTTAATTAATTGAAATAAAAAGATTGCACTAATTTCCAATGCAACGAAATATTTAAATTCTATTAACGATTTCAATTGGGAATCGAAGCATCTGAGAGTGTAATTATTTACGCACGAGCAAATACGAATGCAAAATTCCGTGGTACAACCTTTTTTTGTCAGATCCTTTGTGTTACTTGATCTCATAATGTTAGAATTTAATTTATCAATCGCAATGAGAAGTATCAGCCGCGTAAAATAGCGTGACCGCAAATGCCGAGCATAATTAAACACTAGCGAGATTAAATAATGAGTTCATTCGAATTAATATTAAATAATCAAAATTAATTATACCACAAATTAAGTTTTATATCACACGAAATCAAATTATATTCATAACCAAAGATCCCATTTTCGATGATGTTATACTACTATTCACTTTTTAAATTAAATTTAACTTATTTTCCGGTTACATAAGATGTATACATCGCAAGAATTATAGATTTGCATTAATCTTGAATGTGACTTATTTGTTGAAAAGAAGCGTATAAAGTCATATCTATTCAAGTCACTGAGTTCTTTAATTCTGCACGGCATTTTTATGTGCTTTTCAATGTTTACAAAGTATATACGTTTAGCTTTGTAATTCTGAATGCATTTCAATTTCGAAAACAAAATATATACTTTATTATTTTGTAAAATTAGAGAGTTAAAAGTATAGCTGATAATAACGTTTTTGTTTTTCAATCGAGTTGCTATATAGGTGTTGAAAATAAAATGAAATTTCAAAAAAAAGTGACGTAAGCTTTGTTTGTAATTTCAAATGTAATGTTACGCTTAAATTATTCTTATAGTGTGGAAATATTTTCTAGACCAAAACCTTAAATCAGCTATTGCAACGCAGATGAAATCAATAACGTCTACGAGAATGCAGATTTTCCGTCAATAAATTAAATTATATAATGATTTATATAATTTTGCCATACAACAAAATTCAATTCGAAAATTGAATCGCAAATATTTCAAAATCAATAGAACCTTTCAAGAAATAATTGACAAGTCGTTTAAATATGTTTACATGTAGTTGGTTCTGGCAGTTTTGCAGTTGGTTAAGTGCTGCATTCTGGCAAGTTGCCAAACTTTATGTAAAACTTTTTTGTATAGTATGTATACGTGCCTTTGTGTATGTACTTTCGTATTGAATTTTTAGATTGTAAATATATAAACTAAACAAAAAATGATTTAAGACAGTATAAACAAAATATTGAATTTGATCATAATAGGAAATATTCGATTCAATATAAGGTTTTGCAGTTCAACATACACTTGTTAGATAACCAATGTATAATGCAGCGCATGATTTTAGATGTATTATATAATAATTTAGTCATACTTGACGTGGATCTAATTTATGTGAAATATTTAATGCGACAATTCATTTATAATACATCAAGGTATTTATTGTTATTACATAAATACATTATATTTATATTAATCAGACGCTTCAATTAAATTAGTATATGCATGTGAATATATATTCAAATGATGCAATTATCAACTGTATTTCCTTCTTTCAATTAGTACAAGTTTTTTGTGCTTCGAACCTAATTGAATTAATCATCACTGATCCACTAAATGTAACTAAAGATTCTGCATATCGTTTAAAAAATCAGCATTCAAAAAAGTAACTGTAAAAATTTGCATACAAAATTGTAAATAATTGTGAGTTTTCACTTGTTGATAGAACGCAGAAAAAACATTTTATACTTTTTCTCGGTTTAATCATTTTTATGTGTGTAAATTAGAAATAGCAGTTTTAATGAGAATAATTGCGAAATGAACGTATACATTTTACGATAAAAATTGTTTCTCTCGTAAAATATTTGAAATATATATACACATTTTGAATGTTTTTTTTGGTATTCTACATTTATCCAAAAATTCTATCGGTTTGTTTTTCACGTTTGAAATTTATATACCAACGATTTACAAAATCGTAGTTAACGATTTATTTGTAGAAGTCGTATTTTCTTTACATAAGATATTACTCTGGTGAACTACGATGGACGAATTCATTGAACCATTACATCAAAGTGAAATTTCTTCGTCGCACACTAATGTTAACTAATCGAATGAAAGTAGTGTTGGATTTTGATCGTAAATTATCATGCAAACACATTGAACAACACTTGCACTTTTTATCTCGTCAGATGAATATTTATATTCTTTGTTCTATTATCATTTTTATTTCAACAATTCATATTTATTCATTTTGTTTAGTGTTTTCCTGTTTTTTTTACCGTCAATATACGACCCACTGATATCAATTAATTAATGATATAAAATATCATATCAATTAGCAAAAACATAAAAATATAAAAAAGAAAGTAACTTTCAAAACTGGTATTAAAAAACTGTAAACGATTCACCAGATTGGTTATTAAGAATGTTACATGATAATCAACTTAACTACTTTATACTTTATTAAAATAAAAAATTAAATTTAAATATTTTGCAAAAGTTACATCGAGCATAGAAAATATGCAAAATAAAATAAACTGTTGTTGTAATGAGTGTAAAAATACTATTTTTATAACAGTTCATAAACCGCGTCTTATTATTTTTTCTTTCGTGCTTTTAATCAAACTTATGGCTGATACTCGTTTATTGCGAACAATTTTATAACGCAAAATTTAGTATGAAAGTTTATTAAGAAAAGTAATATGCCGGTGATTTAGTTAAGTTTACATTTGCTACGATTATAACTTGATAATATATATATATATATATATATATATATATATTTATGTAGCCAAGGTTTCATCAGACTTGAAATGCATTATGTTAAAAAAGTTTTTGTCTTATATAAAAAGGTTTTAATTTGTACACAACGAAAACGCTTCTTAAA
Organism: Gryon sp. ZL-2020; assembly: GCA_022817425.1. Classification (NCBI taxonomy): domain Eukaryota; kingdom Metazoa; phylum Arthropoda; class Insecta; order Hymenoptera; family Scelionidae; genus Gryon; species Gryon sp. ZL-2020. The sequence goes on along the minus strand of JABFPJ010007126.1, from coordinate 1,473 downwards.
TGCTGTGACGGTAAAAACATAAAAGTAAATTACTGGGAAGGCAAAGCTCGAGGGACCGTGTTTTTCCTTCTCCCTTTCCGTTTATGATTTTTTAAAAATCTTATATTTCGCGATGTTACTTTGCCGTTTTTTTTGTATCTCCTTTTACTACGAAGCAACAAAGAATCTTAAACATTTTGCAAATTATTCTTTTCATTGTTAAATAACAATCATATGACTATGCGCCATTTGAAATAAACACCGGCGTGTATCTAAAATGCACAAAGAATATAATTTAATTGTTAACTTAATTATTATGCGGTGTAATTGTAAGAGAGGCACTCATAAATACAATGTTTTTTTTATAACTTAAGTCAAATTTATGAAATACTCAAAATTGTATTTAATTATAGAAAATTGAATTCAATTGCCAGACCGTCGTACACATACATATACACTTTTATGTAATACAGTTTTAATTAATGTTATTATCCGCGGAAAACACTTAACGTTGTCATAAAGTTAACTGTATCCGTTTCGATGTTAAATACAATGTAACGGATAAGAAAAAAAAACCTGTTTGTAAAAAAAGTTACACGAACAAAATTAACACGTTTTGATTGTTTAAAACGTGATAATTTTTCGGAAGTTTTAGGCGAACAATTGCTGATAAAAGACGAAATTTTTTAAACAACCGAGAGAATTCATTTTCGTTGAAAGTTTTCTGTAAATTTTATTTGTCTCGTTTTGTGACTTTTATGTTGCATTTAAATTATTTTTAAGCAACAACCGGGATTACTAATCAGGCCATATTATGGATGCCCAATCAGGCCCCTACTTTAACCCAGTTTCAAAATTTACTCGGGCATATTGCAATAGACTGAATATATATATATATTCTATTACGAAAAAAACGTGTAAAAAATTTAATAGTTACACATCCGAGAAGGAAATGAAAAAAAATCGCCCGAGCGAGAAACAGCACGTTTGGTGTACATATTTCTTAAAACGAAGAAAAAATTAATTATCTTCATTTATTTGAACATGAATATTCAATTATAATATTTGTACAGCGTCGAAATTAAAGTAAAAATGTTTTCAATACGTTCATTAAACTCAAGCAAATACAAATTAAACACGTGGAAAAAAAACATATACTTTATTTCGAACAATCGTTCAAACGCTTTTCATCGTTTATTTTTCTTCCCTGCTTGATTTTTTTTATAAAATAAAACTCCACACACGATAGCATTCGTTAAACTTGGCTGTTAAATCGTATAAATCTTTCTAAAATATATGATACGTGCAACGCTGAAAACATAAAGTAATTAATGTAGATTCATCAAGAATTCCACGTGTGCAACTTTGAATGAAACATATAGCAATGCAAAAAGGAAGAAGAAAAAGAAAAAGAAGAAGAAAAAAAATAATCACAAAATGCGGTGACGAAATACAAAAAAAAAAAAAAAAAAAAAAACGAAAAAAAAAGAAGAG
>JABFPJ010007125.1:0-10253 GCA_022817425.1 Gryon sp. ZL-2020 | reverse complement strand
TATTTATTGATATCAATACCTTATATTGAGAAAAATTTTAGTGATTAGTTATACTAATATGTTTTTCATTTTTTCAAATTTTAATGATTGTTTTCCAATTTTGCTTAAATAAAGTTTGAATTAAAATAAGATTCTATTTTAGATTAAATATTTGAATTGAGAAAGTTGAATATGTTTTAGATGTCATTATTTTTGATTTTTCAATTTTTTTTTGTACTTGGCCTATACTTTTCAGTTTTTTTTCTTTACATATATTTTTTTATATATATCATTAACGAACTACTAATATTGCGAATTATCATTTTAGCGAAAACCAATCGCCATTTTAAAAATTATTTCTTTTTGGTGGCGCTCGAAATACGTATTTTTAGCAAAAGTACATGAAATTAATTTCGATGTTCATACAAATGTTTGTCTTAATGTAGAAAAATGTTACTTTTCGCTCGATTATAAATTGGACAAAGTGCACATTTTTATTATTTGTTGTGTAGAAAACGAAAACTAAGGTTACATTTAGAAAATGTGATTTTTGTAATTTCCATCAAAATAAGAAAACATTAATCACGAAATTCTTTAAATTTTACAAATTTGCAAAATATTACGAACGGTGAATAAGTCATAATAAATACTAAATGATAAATCTGCTCACGGTCACGGGGATTTTTCAACGAAACAATATAATTCGTATTTTACGAAATATCTCTTTGCCCGGTCCCCTGGTGAAACAAATTTTGAATGATAAAAGTTTCGCTAATATTACAATGATGACTGCCTTTTCTGAAAAGATCGACTATCGCTCTTTTTGAGGATCCTCGCATTAAATCGTCTATAGTGATTAATTTGTTTGTATGTGTTTCATTTGAGTAATCAGAACTTTGAGGTAGCCCTTCTTTGAATTTTATATTATCTCCAAATGTATCTCTAAATGTAATACAAGATTGTAAATATTTCTGGTAGTAGACGAAAACAGTTAAAACAAGGAGACACGAGAAATAAGATTATGTGGCGCGTTACTTATTTCCAAGGTTACAAAGTTGAACTTAAAGCTCATCGAAGTATCCATCATGACTGAGTCGCCAGTAACTTCAAATGGAAAATGAATCATTGCGCAAGACCATAGGGACGAAAATATATTTCTCAAAATATATTTGAAATATAATTTCTTGCCGTTTTACGTATACAAAATATGTATTTTTTATATATTTTTTATATACAGGGTGTTTCACAAACAGTGTAACAAGTCCATATTTCAAAAAATGTGTATCAAATCTAAAAAATGACCTATATAAAAGATGAATATTTCAAATAGTTCTATTCAATGCATGTAAAATTATAATACCTTCCCTCCCTCCTATTAAGGGTAAGGAGGTATGGCTTCGAAATTTTAAATGGTAACCCCAAATGTTTTTTAAATTACTAAGTTCCCTAAGCAAAAATACGCATACTTTATTTTTATATTTTTTTCAGAAATGTACGTCTTTTTATTGTTTTAAAGCATTGTTGGTCTTTTTTACGTAAGCGAGGTGTAAATCAATTTGACTATGCAAAAACACATGCATTTTCCATTTTGATTTTTGACATTATAATAAAAATCATCTGTTGTTAATGCTTTTTCTTTATTTTACTTTTTTTGAGTTCGATACTTCAGAAAATAATATAAATGTACGATTGTACGGTAAATAAATTGTATGTCTTAATTTTGCAATACAGTTTTACATATTCATACGTTTTAAATGACAAATTATTATTTATTCTATATTTTATAAATAATTTCTAACAATTTAAAAATAAACTTTTTACTATTATTAAATAAGAAAAGAAAAAGTATTAATAAAAGACGTTTATTTGTATAATGTCAAAAATCAAAATGGAAGATGCATGTGTTCTTGCATAGTCAAATTGATTTACATCTCGCCTACGTGAAAAGCTCTAAAGACCAACAATGCCTTAAAACCATAAAAAGACGTACATTTCTGAAAAAATTATAAAAATAAAATATGCGTATTTTTGCTTAGGGAACTTAGAAATTCAAAAAACATTTGGGGTTACCATTTAAAGTTTCGAAACTACCCGGCTTACACCAAATAGTGGGGGAGGGTATTATAATTTTACATGCATTGAATAGAACTATTTGAAATATTCAACTTTTATGTAGGTAATTTTTTGGATTTGATACATATTTTTTGAAATATAGACTTGTTACACTGTTCGTGAAACACCCTGTATTTTTACAAATATATTTTTAAAAATATATAAAAAATATATGCCATTTATACAATTTCTTGCCGCAAATATATTTTTTTTCAACGAAATATATTTTATATATATCTTGAAAATATATTTTCAATCGTGTGGGTTACGTAAAAGGAATATTTTGTGTATAACTGATGTTTAATATATTAATCAACACACGGAAAATGTAATGCATTCATGATAATTGGGCGTGACAAAAATGTTCACTGTTAGAACGAAATTTTAGTAGAAAACGGTGATTTCCGTTGTTCGACAATGCTCCGCACAGTGAAATTCAATGCGATTCACAGGCGGTACCAAAAGTGTTATAAAAACGCTACAAAAGTTGTATAAATCGCATAGTTCTGTGTAGTTTTGTGTCCGAATTCTCAGCATAATTAAAAAATAATAATACATACGATATTAATATAATATAATATAATAATGATATACGAATTAAATAATAAAACAGATAGAGCTTATACAATAATTTAAAAACACATTTATCACTTTTATTACATTGTATTTGAAAATAATAAAAAATATATTTTCTGATTATAATTTTCATTATACTATGCCTTTGGAAATACATGTCTGAGTAAGTAAGTATAATTTATGTAATACGAAATCATCTAGCTATTATTTCCAGTGTTTGAAAGATTGCTGAAAACTAGATAAAAGTAACATATTAGCCCGAGAAGCATAAGTATTACTTAATTTGAACTTTCGTAAGAGAAGATTACGAACTTGTAACGAAAGTTGCATATACTCAATAAGAAAAAGATATTAAAATTGTTTCATTTTTAGTAAAGTTGTCGTGTACAGTAGCGTTGTGCAACGAAGGAAAGTTTATTTTGGATGGTTTTATTTTCCTTTCTTCTTTTTTTTTCCTATTGCTTTCCTATTTATTTCCTATAGGAAATTTTATGTTCCCATTGCTCCTGCTTCGGATACATGGGGAAGAATATGTATTATTTACCATACGATATATTCCCCTCATTTTTAAAATTTTAAAATAAGTTAATTATTAGACGTGTATTCAATGTTCAAACAGACAAGTGTACAAAAAATGTAAACTGAAAATGTTGAATAAAATCAAATTATGTTATATTATAATTATATTTGGTTATATTTTTTAAACAGATTTTATAAAATTCGCCTCTAAGAGATTATAACTGCTCGTAGTTATAATGTGTAACGTTTTTATATTTTATTCGCTTAGAAAGAGGCCGGAAACGATCGGAAAATTGTTTTGATTGTATGTCGAAACTCGAAAATGACAATGGACTTCTGAACTAATTTTCAACATCTCCGAGAAACCGGATACTGAATTTCCGAGGATACTCTAATTGTAAGTTCTGTGCATTCATCGAGTCTAACAACTAGCACTACTGGACTATCCCGCGTTTATTGCAATCCGGTTTTCCACGAGTCCTAATGATCCTTTTAAAAAGGTACTCTCCTTCCTTCTCTTTTTATCTCTCTTTCTCTCAGTAAAACAAAATTCAACACCAAACTGGATTCGATGTTTCTATATGAGGCGGCCGTGGTCACGAAAACGAAACGCTCGCTTGTGTCTCAGTGTTTTTAACGGTGTTACGTAATCAGTATTTCGAGATCGAATCGAAGCATCGACAGAATAATGTCCACGATGTTGTTTTCCAAGTAATTACGTTCTGGCAATTACACTACATTTTATCTTCACACTTTTTAAAGTAAATTAATTTACAAAATTGTGTTTTTTTTCTTCTTTTTTCACAATTATGATTGTTTCGAATGATTCTTTATTTTTATAGGATGGAGATATCATTTAATTTCAATCTTTTCAACTAACTACTTGAGTTTCAACTAACACATTCTTTTAATTTCTTAAGAGGATGTCATAGTGCTGCTATATCACGGAGTTGTGTCCTTTTACTTACCAACGACGTATCCAACAATTCGAGATTTCTATTAGCACTTCTCTATTAGTCCGATTCTTTTAAGAGAATTTATTTACTTTGCTTATATTATTTTATATAACCTTATTTTAACGAAAACTTACATGCCATTTTTACTGTCACTTAAAAGTAAAAACTTAAAACTACGGATAACTTTTTTTAAGTAATTAAAAACAAAATTAACTCATTTTAATCGGAAAATATGTAACAAAGAGGAGAAAGTCGGACGGTGCTTTTTAAAAGCTATAGTTTCTTTGTAGACAAATTTTATTTGGTAAATCTGTAATATCGATAACGTTGGTAATTGACATCTTCTTATTGCCTGAAAATTTTTTTAAATAACCGCAATCTTTTTTTATTTTGATCGTTTTTCTACAAAAAAATAATGATTATTTTTTGCATTATTTTAAATTTTCACATATCAAAGAAAACAAATATAAAAATAGAAATTGTACTTATTCAAACATAATTGAATCACTTTAATTGACAGTTACTGTATCATATATGATACCATAGGCATTAAAAGGTTGATGAATATTTTATTCCTGTTTATTAAAGTCGAAAGTTGGTAACATAATTTGATTAAGTAATGATTTGCACCATTCCAGCATAAATTCATGATCTTTTACATTACTATATGAATATAGCTAATGCTACATATATTAAATGTTTCAATATTTGTGCATAACTGTTTACGATAAATATTAATTAGATACATATGTTAGAATAGGATAGAAAATTTATTGACTAATAATTTCATAATTGAATAGACATTTTCAAAATTGATCGAATTAATTAATTTGAAATTATTATAGTATATTTTCATCTATATTTAATAGATCATTTATATATATGTGTGATGTGAAAGCTATGAAAATGTAATCTAATAATTTATTATGGACAGTAATACAATTCCCAACCTCTTATAGTTGTATATTAATTGATGTTTCGTTCGAGTTAATCCAATTATTTCACAGTATAGAACGTGACTCAAGTCAGCTTTGTTTGTCTTATTTTGCTTATTTCAATGAAAAAGTTACAGTTTATTTCAATAAAAAATTATACATATTTTTATATTATAACTCTATATGAGTGATTCGAAATAAAACATCTTTTAGTCGACTCCAAAAATATAATATTTTTAATTTAATTACACATTCTTTTTACATCGAAATTTTTTACAAGTTCAGTATGTTACCCTGAACTGAGAAAAAACAGTGATCCAATGAAATTTCGGTGACACACTTTTTAAGGCAAGTTTTTAAAATTGAAAGTATTTTTGGTGGAGATGGCTTATTGTCTGAGCTTATTACGCATAGCTATAATTTTCAAATTTTTAACACTAGAACTACCGGCCTAATATTCCATTACTAAACTTTCATTACCAAACCGCATAATTTATAATTTTTTTGATAAAATAGTTATATAAATTATTTTGAAAATGTACAATTGCGTCAAATTGACGCATCGGTAGTTCTAGTGTTAAACAGAAATGACCACAAATATATATATATAATTTCAAAGTCATTAAAAACAATAAATAATTGAATAAAAAAATATTCGTTTTAATGTTTTTTCTTTGAAATTAATGTTCACCAAATGAATTTTATTAGATTACTATTTCTTATAGTTTTAGGGTAACATAATCAACTCGTTAAAAAATTTTGCAAAATTACATTCAGGGAACTTCCGAGCTATTCCGGCGTGGCGCTTCACACTTGGTGCTCGAAATTCATACTTCAAATGCGTTGTGCCATGCTATTTTGGCATGGCTCATGCAATTGTTTCATGGTTCGGCACAATTGCGGCATGATGGTGTCATACTATCGTAGAATGACTAGCACCATGCCGGAATACCTCGGAAGTTCCCTCATTGTATACATTAAACTTCTTACATTTTTCGAGTATAGACTAAACGGATAATTCACTTAAAATCACCCCATATAATTCAATTTCAAAAATAATAATATAGAAAACCATGTTTATTTTCTATTTTTTATTTGCTTTAATCAGTTTCGGGAAAAAAATTTTTTTTTCTCTAAAATATCTGAATTCTATGACTCGTAAAATTAATAACATATTTTACGACATGTTTATATGTGAAAATTGTGAATAATAATAACAGTATGGTACTTTCAAATATCAATTAACAGCAAACAAAATTAGACGACATAAACTCCAAATGCTTGTAGGTTACGAAGGTCGAATGTTTGTATGCGAATTTGTTGTGCCTTTCAAGCAATATTAAATAATGTTGGGGGATGCACTCTTTTCTATGTGTGATCTTGACGTGTCTTTGAACAAATCATTTTTCAATCAGCAAAAGTAGAATAAACAATTAATATTATTTGACAATTAACAAAGTTGACCGAATTTTTACACAGTTTGACAATACAACTACATACAACTTCTACCCAAGAAAGAAATTGCCTAGAATTTGACTAGTTCAAACTAGATTCTATTTAGACTTTGACCAAACTAAGAAAACTCATAGAATAAAATTTATTAGCATTCTAATAAAACTGGGACACTCTTGCTCAGATTTTAAATAATATAATTTATTTTATCTTTTTCATTAACATCTATACTAAATTTATGATTTTGCCTAATAAATTTAGGCAAAGTATCCCAGTTTTATTAGAATGCTAATAAATTTTATTCTATGAGTTTTCTTAGTGCAGATTTACTAGATTAGGTATTACTGTGCAGATACTTGCCACTTTTAGAACTATTGTCAGTGGTACTAGTCAGTTACTAGCTAGTCTTTGAACCGACTTTACTAATGCATTTTATTTCAAAAAATGGACTTTTCTATTTAAACTACGCACGATGATTATACTGAAATAGAACTCTTGCATACAAACTGTTTTTTCACTAATCAAGGTACTTTATTTAATCACGTGAAACTGAGTAGTAACTACCTAGATACTGGTCAGTTAAACTAGGCCAATTTTGTGCTACTAAAATCTATTCTCGATGTTCACACGAAAAACGGTTCACATTCTAACTATAGTTACTTTAACATTATCCAGAAATGTTTATTTATACAATTTTGAAAAATGTTTTTAATATGTAAGCAATAAGTTTGCACTAGGTTACAACATTCAAGCGCAATTTTTTCTATTATTTATTTTAGCAACAGGAATAAATGGTTATGTAATTATATTACAGTTAAAATATAATTGTATGAATATTCAAGTATATGTCAAATAAATTAAATCATTTCTACTTGTTATATTACTATTTGCGATTAATTATTATATCTTATAGAGCTCTAAAATACTAGTATGTATTTTTTATTTAATAATTTAAGTTTCATTGTCGTTTAATTTATGAAAAATCATATACAATTACATTTAATATAATCTTGAAATAATTAAAAGAATATAAAATTAAAAATTGAAGAAATTTTAAAAAGGAGAGTTTTATTGTTAATGATTTTAAATGAATTATTTAATGTAACAATTATATATTTCTTAACATGCATAATCAAAAAATACTGCTTGTCAATCAAAAATAAATTCTGGCCAGTTTCTAGCTTGGATCTAGCCAAGTTTAACTGGTCTCTAGAGTCTTATTATTAATCCTTTATTACAATTGCTATTTTCAACGAGGCTCGTGGTCTAGTGGATATAAAGTGACCAGATGTTACTAGGGAAAAGAAGGACGAGAGTTCAATTCCCAAAATAAGTAACATAATTTATGTGAGTTTTAAATAGACAAAAATATTAAATAACTCATAAAAGAACAAGTATTAACAAAAAAATTTAATAAATAAATTTTGTTATTTAAATTATCAAAATAGTTTCTATAATTATTTTATTTCTATATATTATTATAATTTTATATCAATAATTATATTTATTGATTAAATTACCAAAATAGTTTTATCTGGCTAGAAACTAGGAGTACAGAGCGTGACGTTACTAACTAGAATCTAGTTAGTTGTTTTATCCAAGCTCTGGACAGAGACCAGTTAAATCTGGCTAGATTCACTTAAAAAACGAGGCTAAAAATTTATTTGGGTACAGACATCGCATATCATCACTTTTTTACATGCTACACTCAGAGAAATTTATGAAAAGATTTGTCTCTAATCACTTTTTATAGTTAATTGAAGCAAAATTCAGCTTAAGCACACCATTTCTATTGTTAATTTCCAGTTTTACGGTTCAAAAAAAAAAAAAAAAAAAAAAAAAAAAACAGTAAAGTTTTATTTGGTTAACTATAACATATGATTATCTCTAAATTTAACCATATTTTTTCCTCGGTGTAAATACAATTTTTTTTGCAACAAGTATATAAAGAAAGTGGTTTTTAACAGCAAATTTTTTCTTAGAGTGAGGAAACTATTTGTAGTTTTGTGCTAAAATGGGCTGGAGTTCTAAAAATAAGTTATGTTAGTTTATTTATTTTTTCCAACATGCGCATGAAAAATGGCCTATTTCTCAACTGTTTTCCGTGGGAAAGGTAACAAATTTCCTCCATGCGTGGGAAAAGAGGTTATCTTTTCCCACTGAAAACACGTTGAGAAAAATGGCCACTTTTCATGCCCTTATTGGAAAAAATATCGTGTACGACTTGTCGAAAAAGTTGCCGACACATATTTCACACGCTCATGGAATCGCAAATTTTTCCCACTAGTTGTACAATATACTATTACTTTAAATATTTGAACGTATTAATTATACAATTTTTGTAAAATAAAATCGATATTAGTATTTATTTTAATACTTTTCTGATTTTTTCATTTTATTATGTATAAAATAATTGTGGGACATATTTAGAAGAAAACATATCAACAGCACTTGTTTTTGGTGAAACCTGTCGGCTTACATGGTGTAATATGCCAGAGATACACGTGAATCCCTTTGTGAATTTTCAGTTTTTCACAACGACATCTTTCCTAGTTCGATCAATGAGCTTTGAAATGTGGAATAAGCGTGTCTGTAAACGCTGAGTGGCGCATGCGGAAAAAACTCAAAAAGGCCAAAAGAAAACGGACACACGGCTGGGACGGGATGTTGGGAGGGAGAGGAACTGGAACATTCTTGAATCCCCGGCGACGCAACTACGGCTGTTGCTGTATAATACGACAGTACAGAAACAGGTGGGAAAAAGAAATCCGCCGATCTACTACGCGACACGAGACGGAAATAACACGAAATGATTTATTTTACTCAGTTGAGCATATTTGAGATGCCACATGAAAAACGACGGATTCGGAGTATGTCTTTCGGAGACAATTATTTTCAAATTATAAACATCTTATCGTTTGTTCCGTTAAGTTTTTTATAATAATGTCTTAAGCTGATGTGTGGTAATGTATCTTCACATGTTTGAATTACTCAAATATTTAAAATAGCAATTTATATATATAACTTATTTGTTTCTAGAAGAATAAATGGGAATTAGGAAAACAATTTTCCTTTATAATTTCTTATAGTTTTTGTATCTCTTGAAGAAAAAGAACAGATATATAGCACGAAATATGCTAATATTTGTGTCACTTTGTCACACTTGCATACGCACTATTTGTAACCTTGTGCTTGTAGCTTTCTTTTGTCTATGTTAAACAGGAAAAAGTTTGAAAATGACAAATAAGTTTCATTATTCCAACTACTTATATCAATAGGACTATAAGGCACTATGGTTTTTTTTATCCAAGTATCACAAATTAAAATTTCACTTAACAATATAAGGTAAATGTGAGGGTCAGACATCTTGCAATATGGTGTGTCTCTGTCTGGTGTGGTTATGTCTTGCTATTTGTCAACTTCTTATGCATAAAATAATCCATATTAATAAAGTTGATGCAACCGTTAAGTTGGCTGTTATGCGTCAAAGTATTGTTGTACGAAATGCGCAATGGCAAAAAAAAGAAGCAGAAAGAAAATGTGACAGATATTATAGACAGAGAGAGAGACAGAGATAAGACATTGACAATTTGTGGCAAAATTTGTTATAATACATGATGTATATAATTATTATTCAATATGGATAATTTACATTAAAAATAAAGAGTAATTATATGTGCAATGACAAAAAAAGCAGAAGACAATATGTAATGACAGATGATAT
>JABFPJ010007124.1:0-10254 GCA_022817425.1 Gryon sp. ZL-2020 | reverse complement strand
AAGACAGCACTGGTTTGTGTATCAAAACGACATTTTGACGACACCAATCTCCTACTCCGAATGTTTACGGATTTGTATATATTATTTTTTTCAATTATGTGTTAAATATATTGGAAATTAAAAAAAAAGTAGTTAAAAAAACTATTACGTCATTATCAAAATTATTTAATTTCAACTGCAGGCCCAGTACTGGCTTAGTACTGGCTCTGGCCTGGAGTAAAGTACGAGACTAGTAACCTGAAAGACTAGAGTTCAATTCTCAACATCAGAAAATTAAAAATATATTAATTACAATTTTAACAAATAAAACATTAATAGTAACATTAATTTGATACAGAAAAAACAAATAAGGACTAAAAATAGAATATATTTAATTTTGTATTTATAAAAATGAATTGCAAAAAACCACTGACAGCCAGTACTAGGCCAGTATAGGCACAGTACAAATTGCCATTGAAATTGGACGTAAACTGGAACTGTTCCAGTGTTCAGACAATAGTAAGTAAACACTGAAGCTGTATCAAAGACTACTGATTATATTGTAGTTGCGTATAGTAGCAGTGCCAAGCCAGTGGTAAAGTAGCGCTTAGCCTGCACAGATATACCTCTGGGCCGTGGGTGAACCGGTGTTATCACTCCTGCATAGGGCCAGCATTGTCATCAGTACTTTACCAGTACAATGTGCCCGTACTGGCAACTCTGGCGTCAGTACTTCGCCAGTGTTGTGCCATATATAAATGTCCAGCTGGGGTGTCTAATTAAATACTTTATCGATACCCTTTCACGGTTCAACGAACTTAAACTGTATTTTACATATGAATTCACTACCCTGCTTGAACATTTTGCAGGATGTTAAATTGCTGTCGTAAAACTGTTAGTACTCTTTATGATGAATCACTTATTAAAAAATACTTTGAACATATAACTAATTATTCTATATATATAAAAGTTTTTGTACTAAAATCCCTGTTTTCATTAAATGAGAGATGTTATGAAAATAACTGCAAAAGCAGATGCTATGTCATAAAAAGTCATAAAAAGTGGTAACGTTATTAAAAAGAAGTAATACGTTAAGTGAACTCTGAGGTTAAAGGTTGACTAAAAAGTAATGTTTCATTGTCTATTGTTGCAGAAGAAGCTGTTTATCAAAAACCCTTGATGTATTGAGGATGCAACGTGCTGGTAGCAACGGGGGGCTTGCCTACGCCGTTGTGTGGGTGACGTCAACATTCTTCTTTCTATTAACAGCGTCACCATTCATTAATGCCGGTGTGTATAGTACCTAATTTCCTCTTTCTCTTAACATTCAAAGTGGCTCGATAACTCTTTCCTCGTCGAGTTCAGTTTCTGTTTGTTTAATTTTCAGTTTACACTGTATGTTACATTGATTGCGCATAAACCGAAATATGATCACAATATCCATGATAACTGGATTCCATCAAATAAAATTACAGTATTTTCCAAAACTTTGTTCATTGAAAACAAAATATTTTTATTCATACTAAATGAAATTGCCACTACAGACTAATAATTTTTTTCGAATTTCCATTATTTTCATAAAATTTCAATTTTTTCGTGAATTTACGACCTTTTCATAAATTTACGCCTTTTTAAAGAAATTTCGATTATTTCGTAAATGTTTTACTTTTTCATATATTGTTGATGTTTTTATAAAATTTCAACTTCTTTATAATATTTTGATTTTTTTAATAAATTTTCGTTTTTTCATAATTTTGCGTCTTTTGCATGAAGTTACAAAAATGTCATAAAACGATAAATTTTTAATATAATTTTTAATTTTTTGATGAATTCGACTATTTCCAAGCAGAATTTTTTTTTCTTTTTTCTTTATTTAAAAGCATGAAAAAGAACATGAAATGCATTTGTTGTATTTTTAATAATATTGTTCAAAATTTTTAGTTTGAAAGCATGTTTAAAGGTATTGAAACAACAAATGAGTGTAAGTGGATGAGAGCTTTTTCTCGCTGACAAGCGATTGGTTTTTAATAATGTGCATTGCCAAGATGTCAATGCTAACTTTCGAAATAGACCGAACATACACGTACGTTCTTCAAAAAGCGAGACATAGAACCAATACTCGAACGTGACGAGCTTTAGAATTTAGTCCATTATTTTGCACAGTGTCGCGCATTTATTAATAAAAAATGGGGTTAGCCTGCATGGTGAAACTTTTATATAAGCAGTATATAGATAAATGTATTACGCGAATTGTCATTCGTTACATAAATTACGCGCGTTTATTTTACGCGCAAATTCAGCCAATTCCCCTTTTTGCGGATTAAACCCGTGAAATGGTGAGTTCATGCAGATACGATGTCTCCTAAAGTTGAATATTTTATACTAGGCTTTGTTCCGCCAAATTTGTAGTCACTGTCGTTAATGATTGATGAATCAAACGAAAACTTCGAAATGTGATACGACAAAGTCGAAAATTAATACGATGCAATGTTTAAAGTATAATATTTTTAATTAAACTTTACTCGCGGAATTTTCATTATTGTTAATGAAAACTTTTTTTACGGTCTTGAAAATTTTTCAGCCACGAGGGAACTGAACTTGACTTAAGTTTTCTTTTTTCTTACGGCGATACGTTTTCTCTTGAGTTGAATGTACCTTCTTAAACAAACAATGGAATATGAAATATTTTTTTCTGCTCGTCCATGCATTTTTAAACATCATATATGCAAGTGGCAAAATACATTTTTGTATAGTACTTTAAATTCAAACATTAATGTTATTAAGCAAAAAAAGTTTTGACATTTTTGACATCTATTTTTGTTTTGTTTCAAATGAAATTTGCATCAGAAATTTTTCAAACAAAATGTTATCCTCATATTAGCAATATTAAAAATACATAAAAACATAATCTATAAAAAGTGTTTTTGATCAAGTAAAATCTCTTACGTTCTGCATATATATTTTTTATATAAAAATAATAATGTATTTTGTCCTAAATGTGATTCAAAAAATACTCAACAATTACATTTTAGAAATAAAACATTATATTCAGAAATTAAAATAAAATATGAATATTCACTATGCTAACCTAATTAATAATATTAAAACATATGTAATCATTTTTTTATAATAAATTATTTTTCAATATTAAAAATAATTTTGTCTTAGTCAATTTATCGACATTAATTTATTACTCCTTAACGATAAACATCAAATAATTTGATTTTACAAGATACGATGTAATGTATACCGTCCGTTAAAAACAATCCCATTATTAAAAAACCTTTAAACATTTAAATTGAAAATAGTTAGACAGACTGCTTTCATAATAATTGTATCAAGAAGCTAACTAAAAATACAACAAAAATATATTATCAATGAAATAATCATTTTATGATGTTACTTAAGCAGCATTTAACTCTTTTATTTTACTCATTCAATTCAATTTAAAAAAATGCTAAAAGATACTAATGACGAAATATATTTCATCAGAGTAACAATAAATTAACGATCCGTTCGGTTTTCGGTCGAGTTCTGTTTAAAAAAAATAGCCAACACTCAAATCCCTCTAAGAGCACATTTAAGAACATTTGCTGATGAAGAGCATAAAATTTCGCCTGATAAGTACAAAAAACGTAAGCTTCAAATTTTCAGCGGTAAATTAAAAGTTCGAAATCTTATATTTATTATTTTAGTACACAATTTGAATTACAACTGTGATAGAATTTTTTATATTTATGCACATTTTTTAATCTTATAGTAAAAAATTAGTGTTTATATTATTATAATATAATTGTTATATTATATATTGTTCATTTTTAATATCAAATATATCAAACTGAATGACGAGATGTTTTTCTGAAAGACAATATATATCTGAAAAGAGATACGGTAGTGCTGATCGCAAAAACGATTGTGTTCTTATATACTTGGCTAGAAACACTACCGCGTGTTTCTTAATTTTATAAATTTTTCTCAATTTTAATTACTAAGAAATTAGTCAAATTAAATTAATTAAAAGACATTTAATTAATTTAATTGTTTAAATATTTCTTTAAATTTTAAATATATTAAATAATGTATATATAATAAATATTTTTATATTAATATGCACAAAATGGACGTCAAGATTATTTATTTTAAACACTGACACATTTTTCTTTGTTTTCGATTTTAAAATTTGAATAAATTACTATAAAACTAGTAACAACTAATAACAATAAGTTAGTAAATCACTATAACTGTACAGCTAACCTTGACATAATAACTTATATTAGGTTAATGTTCTTAAAGAGATTTAAGTGTAATTACTTTAAATTAAAGACTCTGATAGTCACATTTATAAAATTCTTTTAGAATAAGAATAAATATATTTAATATAATTCTACATAAAATAAATAATATAAATGATATAAAATATAATATAAATGTAATATAAATTGAAAAATATATTCTACTTTCATATTTTAGTAGATTATTGATAATTATAAAACAATCTACAGTTTAATAATGTTTTAACTTTAATATAGCAAATTTCCTCATAATAAGTTATGAATTTACTTCATTTTAACAAGATGTAATTATATGCAGTTACACGTATTGAGGAAAATGGCTCATGAAATTTTACTGACTAAGAATAAACTAGCAACATATGGAGTACCTAATTTTGATATATTAGTTCAAACATGGAAACATTACTGAAACTTTAATCAAATCAACTGTATAATTCTAATTATATTTATTAAAAATTTATTTATGCTATTTTTTGTTTTTTATCAAAATATCAACTATTTCCAAAGTAGAATGAACTTAAAAATGTACTAATTGAATACTTTTAATATTTATACTAATGGAAATTATACGGTTTATTTTTTTAAGAATTATAGAAGTTATAAATATGTATATTTTTATATAATTTCAATAATCTATCTATTTTTATTTATATTATCGATATATAACAAGGCAAAAATAGTTATCAAAAATTATGAATTGTCTTAATATATTAGTAATATTTCCACTTGTCTACTTTGATGTATATGCATTTAATATACTAATTAAGTTTTGACATAATATCAATACAACATTTCAAGTTATAATAAATTAAATCATACATCATTGAGACATTTATATATAATGTTGGAATTGAATTATGTCAATTCTAAAACCAATATTTTTAATTAATTAATATTATTTTATGATAATTAATTTTACATTTTGTAACAACAATGATAATATTTCCGTCAGAATGCATACGTTTTACACACTGTCAACTACAGCAATAATACTCATTTTCAAGCATATATATTAAGTGTTAATACTATACTAGATATACCGAAATTCGTTATTTTTTATAAACATTATATCTTAACTGCAACGTGACATACATAATTGTCAATCTTATGTCATTATAAGTTACAAAAAGTCATTTTCTCGTACGTTGTAAAACTCATTCATTTACTATATATGACCTAATATATATGGAGAGAAGTGCATAATTACTATTGACTCATCTTTCTATTAAACAATAGAGTTTAACGCACTTCATGAATATAATTAAGCATAATGAAATATAATTTCGCAACATTTTCTAACGTAAACTTTTCATTTTCATTTACATCATTTGCATACATAATTTGAAATTAACCCTTATACACCAGAGTAACTTGGAATCCTCTCTTCATGACGTCTTTGTGGTGAGATTAGATTAGAATATTACATATTTAATAAAACTTTGCCATTTTAATTCTCTCGAGACTTATTTTAGAGAAATGGCTTTTGGTTTTTTCATATATATATATACTAACGATCAGACACGTCGCAATTTAATTTAATTAAGGAATCACATTATTGTTGACATTATGAGCTGACGATGTAGTTATGTTATTTTAAGATTCGATTTAATGAAATATGCAAACTTTTTTATGATCCTTAATTAAAGTAATTTCATAATTTCATTTGAAATAACTAGATTTATCCTTAATTAATTTAACTTTTATTATTATCTGTCATCAGTTTTGTCTAATATGCAGAATCGCAAAATCTAATTGACTGAATAATTGAAAACCCATTTAATGAAGGAGATATGCAAACCTCTCATATTATTTTCTTTGATTCATTACTTATATATATAATTCTTTTAATTTAACAAGATGATTTATAAATGAAGAACTTTGATATTACATTTTATAAAAAAAATCTTTCATAAAAAAAAGGAATAGAAAATAACTAAACGGTAGGTAATATTTACCGTTTTGCGATGGTTGCTGAAGTAATAACAAGGATATGTTAAGAAAATATGCTAGTTTTGAACAAATAATGAACGTTAACGAGGCATTTCAAATTGTGTGCAGTTCTAAAAAATTGTAAGTTTTCTTTACTTCAAGAAAATCAAGCAGCATTTTATATCAAACAATTCCTTATTAAAATTGATTGTATTTATGTTTCATCTACCATTAAAATTATATTACGATGCCAAATATAAGATCAAAGTATTTGTTACTCGATTGTTATTGATTAAAACGATATCATAGGCAACTATTTTGCAAATGAATGTTAACTGAAAATCGATATATTGTCAAAGTATAAATACAGTTTGCTCCTGTGACACTTATTGAATTGATGAGATAATAAGTTTGAAAGAGAAGTAAAGGACATGTCCTTTCTCATCTCATATTAAATTTGAAATCATACAAATACGCAGGGTTTAAACATCATGAATGAGCTGATAACTGAAACACAACAGACGTTTCAAAAGTAGAAACACGTTAGACGGGGAAATAAGTTCATCGGCATACGAGGCCGCTACTCGACGATGCATCCGGCACTTTCGCTAGAAAGTCCTCGCGATTTGAGCATAGTATTATATGCGTTGCTTTTATATGTGGCGCTCAACATAATACCATGTATTATGCTGTTCAGATGAAATCACATATTTTTATTGTTACTCGTGTTATTTCAAGCAGCATAATACTTACTTAGCATCTAAGTACTGCAATGCGCTCATTTTAAATATTATACTTATTTCAAGGCATAAATAATTTTTAATGATTAATGAATGCATTACATTTCTTTCTTGCGTTTCATCTTTACAACCCACTGCAGAGATAAATTACACGCAAACAAATGATATAAATAGCAGCAAATGAATAAAAATGTTTAACTAAATGTTGACTGACTGAAAGTTATTTTACCTTATTTGATTAAAACAATCCACAATTGAATTTAATTAATTATAAACTTTCCTGAATGTGTAGTAATTTCTGGTGATTCAATGGCGGTATATTATCATTTAAATCATGTATAACTCTCGTGTCTGTAATTCAATGCGAATCAGCAAATTAAGTTTAGACAAGATTATTGCTATTTTGTCTTCATTTGATACGAAAGTTTATGAAGGAACATTTCGAGTTCATCGATCTTTTCTTTGCGGGATTCATAATCATTTTGCTTCCGAGCGCACAACGCGCGCTCGGGTATCTGCGAATGCAGTAAGTGTGGCAGTAGGATGTAATGAACCGTTATGTGGACTCGGTGTATTTTTGTTATTTCCACGTAGCCCGCGCTTATCACTTCGCATCGAGAAACAAACGAGATCGTTAAGACTTTGCTTAATGTAATTTTGTTCTTAAATCCTTTCATCAGACTAAACTATAAAAAAGTTCCAGATTACTGTGCCAAATGATTTTCTTTTTTTTCTGCTTCTTCTTTTTCTTATTATGTGTGATTGTAAAAAAACACACACACTCAAATGCATTCAATTTATCGGAATCTTGCTAACGCACTACAAACTTTTGTTCCGTTAATCTAATCTGTTTAAACAGAAAGCGACAAACACGCGACAAAATTCTTATATCCCGTTTTTATCTTTGTAATTTCCAGATATTTGGGGTTTTATAAACGTAAATAGAAATGTTTAAAAAAGCAAGATTGAAAACGGGATTTCTATAAAATTATAACTTGTATAATATTTTTTTCGCATTACTTAAAGTTGAAGTGCAATTGAATGCCGTAAATGATTCAATTTTATGAAGCCAGGTATACGAATTCAAGTATTGAGCTCTCTCAGAGGATCGAATGTTTCTAAGACAAAGATTAATTTAATTAATATACCATATATTGAAGAGAGAAACTAAACGCAATAAATAACGCAATAACTTGCTCGTAGTAACGAGTGAATTAAATGTGGTAACTAATAATTTTAATATAAACAATGTTTCATACAAATTAACTCAGAAATAAATCACTTTAGCCAAACTTTCAAATGTATAACTTTAGTTATATTAATGAATATAAGTAGTTATTTCAATTGCTGGATAATTTTATACAAATTACAGTGACGAGAAGTTTAGCACATTTACCGAATAATTTAAAGTTTAGTTAAAAACGCAATTGCAATGTACTTCTATTTTAGTTTCATATAAAATATGCATGATGAAATTATTTTAAAAGAAAATATATAATAAGTGATGGTCTTTTCATTAATAATAATTAATATGTTTTAATTATATTATTAAATTATGAACTTTGTGAATCTTTCAGTCAATTAAATATTTATTTTATTTATATTAAAAATAAAAGACGTATTTTACTAAAATTTACCCTAATCACTATCACGTAATTTTGTAATATCGTTTGATAAAAAAAGGATGAGCAAAACTTCAGTTTAAAGGAGTTGCAAAGCTTTTAATTAAAAACATTTTAATGAGATGTTTATTCAGTTAAAATACGATTAAATGTCCATGGTGTATAAATATATGCATATTTCAAAATCAAAGTCAACAAAATGATGGTTGCACGCTTAATGTAATAGCGAATAAATTTTTTTAATTATAAAATAAATATGCTTGTATTACCATGTACGAAATCGAGTGTATGCTCAGTTTCATCTATACAAACATAAAAATGTCTTCATTAAAATTAACAAAATTAATGAAATGGCACAGTCTACTATAAATTACGCATTTTCGAGACGAGCATACTTGATTGAAATGAAATTTTCCGACTGCATACAAAATGTATTCATCTGCAAAAATTAATTATTTATTAATATATGCATACTTCATATTTGGTTTTATAATGGGATAAAACTATATAATTTTTGCGAATAGAAACGATGGACAATATTAGTAGATAATCAACAAGAAAAACAACTTTATCATTTCACGAATTTAGGATATCCATTTTATCTAATCTTGAAAATCTATATTTTTAAAAAAAATGAACTCCAACTTAATACATTTTATCTAGTTAAGAAAATGTCTATTACCTTAAAATAATTTTTTAAAAATGAACGATAAGTAAAAAGGTTTTATATGTTATAAAAGAAATTGTATTACCTCAATAAAATTGTAAAAAATAAATAAAAGTAAAACTTGTGAAACTAACACATCCTGCGTTTTAATGATATAATAAATAATTGTTTCAAGTCAACTTTTGCATCTCATTTTTTTTGCCTTCAGACAATATTGACCCAGGTTAAGCCGAGAGCGGTTAATTTACAAATACAATTCTGTCATTCTGTTTATCAAACTTGACCAAATTTTGTGATGAATAAATCAAAACACAAAGCTGACGTAGACCTTTGTTTCGAAAAGTTAACGTCTAATGCAATAGTAATTATTTATTGAGAAATCCGTTTTATCATTAATAATTAGTTTGCCGCAAGTACCGCTGTCACTTATTATGGCTTTAGCTGTCGTATAATTAAGGTATTATTACGCTTACATGTGTTTTTACATAGTACTATATGCAGTACCATCACAGTACATAATGCGTATAAAATTATCCTTTCTATCATTATAGTTACTTAATGCTTCTAGTATAACATCTTGAGATATTTTACAACAATTTCACATTTCAAATGTCTTCTCTTTTTTTTTAATTTAATTATATCCCACACGGATGAAAATATATTTCAAAAATATATATGAAAATATATATTATATGCAATAATTGTAGATCCATTTATTATCCTATTATTATTAAAAAAAACAAACTACAACTTCAGTAGAAAACTATCAAAATCTGGTAACTTCATTTTTAAATTTTATAGTTTATAATATATATGTATATATATATATAAGCTGGTTCCCTGGCTTCACCCCGGCGAAATCCTATAATCCCTTCCCTATGACCGTGTATGAGTCCTAACTATATCCTAACTAAACTAGTTCCAGCCGAGATACTCCTATGGAACCACTATAGGTTCCCTATATATGCCCTATAAACCCCTCTTGTTACCTCTATGACTTCCTTATGACCTCTCTACAACATTCC
>JABFPJ010007123.1:0-10254 GCA_022817425.1 Gryon sp. ZL-2020 | reverse complement strand
AATATTAGAATTAAATTTTAAGACCATACATTGATTTTCTCATTTTTTAAATTTATTTTAAAAGGTAAACGAATATTACTGGAATTAATTTGGCATTTTTATTTGAGTTCTCGTTTTTGAGGTGAGACAAAAAACAAGAATTCAGATTACTTCCAAATTAGGCCTTACAAATTAAAACATTATGTATTATTACATTCTCCCATAAATAAAGAGTCGTTCTATACTCATTAATTTTGATAATTATATAATTGAGCTGTGCAAATTAAAAAGTCCCTAACTCCGTGACTATAGCACTGCGACATCCTCTTAATCGTCTAATGCTTAATTACCCGCCAAAAAGTGTTACACTTGAAATATTAGTTAAAAAGTGTATTAAGTCTGAAAAATAACATTGTTTAAACACATTAAACAGAAAGTTTTAAAGTTTTAAAAATGTTAAATAAAAATGAATGGAGTGAAGTAAATAAGGGAATAAATAATAAGTTTATACCCTAAGTCGAAGTCGTTCGCAGTCGGTAGGACCGGTATTAGTTTGAACGATGGTTTTGGTATTGTAACCGTTGCGTCGTCGCTTCTTCGGATCCTCGAGTTGACCGAACGACGCACCGATTTTTGATTTAAGTTTAACGTTGGCATCGTCCGGGTCGTCGATGAGCTGTTGCTCGATGGCGAGGGACACTGGAAGCCTCGTTGTGCTCATGGTGCGACACAAACTTAATTTAGTCGAATTATTTGTTTGTAATTTCACTATAACCTTGCCAGTTAAAAACAAATCAATAATTAAAAAAAAGGAAAACAAAGTGTTGATTTAATTGGAGTTTGTCTGTTCTTTTGGGTTTAGTTTCTCGCCGCTTGATGACACAAATTCACTGCCAATGTTCGCCACGGCTCGCTCATGCGTGTTCCCGACCGAGCCAGAGCGCCGCACTGACGAAACTTGACCAGTTGACGACACTCTCGACTCGAGACTTCGAGAGACGAGAGTGAACAAACGTCACCGAACAAACGTCGACGGCACGACGGCCACCTGCGGGTGCGGCAGGGTGCGGGGAGACCCCTCTGACCCTCTAAGACTCTAAACTACTATACACGGTTGCCAACAGTTTCACAACTTTTTCACTATCAGTTTTTTTCTTTTTCGTCATTTTGAAGTAATGTAATGTTTTATTATATTCTCTCTAAAGTATATCTACATTTTATAATTAATTGTCAAAAATGAAACATTTCTTTGAATAAAAATTATTATATTAAATGTTATTAAAATTGTATAATATTTTGTTTAATGTTTCGATTCGTAAATGTTTTAGTACACGCAGACAACAAAATATCAATACTCACTATACCGCACATCAGTATTTCATGTACCGTAAAATATTTGTTATTAACCATTCATTGCAGATGTATTCATATTAATAAATAATTTCTGGTGCATCACCCTATGAAAAATAATCACGTAAGATCTCATGTGAGAAATCACGTGAGAAATCGCGTGAAAAATTACGTGAGATATCACGTGAGATCGCATATAAGACCTCACGCCAAAAGCTCCTAATAGATCGCACATGATATCCTACATGACATCGCACATCAAATGCCATAAGAATCATATATTCAATCTCACATGAGATCTCACGTAAACTGTCACATGATATCTCACGTAAAATTTCACATGAGATCTCACATAAGATCTTACGTGAAATCTCACATGAAATCTCCCGTAGAATCTGACGTGATATTTTACATGAAATCTCACTTATTGAATAATTGCTATTCCAAAACACAAATGCATACTTTTCTAATTAAAACATTTTTTTACAAAAAATGAGTTACATTTTAACTGAGTTCAATTCTTAAACTTTGAAAAAGATCCAGAGAAGTACGTAATTATATCAAATGTATCAATATTTATGAACATATAATATGCAAATAAATAACAATATATTGGAAAACATTACTGTATTAATATGTTTTGCATTGCTATAATAAACTATTTTAAATTGTTATGTATTTTCTTATCCATCGTAATGCAAAAAAGTACAAAGGAGCATTTAATAAAATAAACAATGAATATTCTTGACAACAATACACATATTTATTTATTTAAATAAAATAAAGACTAACAATGTTGTAACATATTGTTTTAAACTTTTATAATCTTATTCAAACAAAATTATCAAAAGAAGTAAAAAAGGCTTAAACAATGTATGTTTAAAATACATAAAAACATAAATCCAATTAACACATAATTAATAAGTTTAAAGTTTAATTATATTTTTACAATTAAACTGTAATAAATAGAAGTTTAACTGTTATTTAATTGTCTCTTTGTTTTTGGTTAAATCTTTCAAGATACTTTTTCAAATCATCTCGCCGTTTTTCTTTCAAATATGTATTCAGTTTAGAGCTTTCAATTAAAAATTGTCTGCCTTTCAAACCTCTTTCTCTCAGCTTGTCTTCGAAGCAACCTGTAAATAATTCATTGCGTGTAATACAATTGTTGAAAATGACACAAACAATATGTAAATACAACACTTATGCATTACTATTTATATAATGTCATGTAAGTTTCATTATTATTAAGCATGTTGATAAAGTAATTTAAGTTACTTTATACAATTAATTTATTTTTACAAAAATAATTTACTTTAATGGTGAATTCTGACGAAAATGTTATTAAATTTTACTTAATAATAAAAATTATTTAAATTTGGAAAATATCATGTAACCTATATTTATAAATTTTCAGGATTTATAACAGTTTCAAATTTAAATAGCTGAATACAATACTAACGTTTTATTACATTGTATTTGTCAGGGGAGAATTTTTTGATAGGAGAATCATCAATTCCAGGAACAAAACGATTTCGTAGGCGGCTAACATCTATACATCTCGTTAATATTCGTCTTGATCCATAATATGCTTTAATAAACTTTTCACAAATCTGCTGTGTTTCTTCTCAGTTTTAATTATGTCCCATACTTCTTCATGCAGATAGACACCATTTCCGAGATAAAATATCTATAAGCCAAAACGATTTTTATTTTAACTGAAAATTTGATTCTTGAAAATTCAACTTTTTAAATATGTACATTAAGACGATATATCGTAGGAATACAAATTTCGAATGAACATAACCTCAGCTTTTGGTAATTTTGAAAATTATGATAAAGTTAAAATTAAAAAAAGCTGTTGTTACTTGCAAAAATGCATTTTACGGAACGATTTAGTTGGGCAAAAATTATCTGAACAATTAGGAACCATATATTTTTCGTTCCAAACAATCTTTTTGTAGAATGCATTGAAAATCATACAATTTGTTTGACGAATTTCGTTAAGAATTTTTGTAGATAATAACAGCTTTTTTTTTTCTAATTTTCAGTATGTTTTCCTTAAAAAAGTAAGGTTATGTTCATTCGAACTTCGTATTCCTACAATATATCACCTTCATGCAAATAAATATACCAATTGAAAAAATGTTTTTATATCATTATTTATATTCACCTGATCTCCATATTGATGATATATTTCATAATCATCATTGTTCAAAATCTCATCATTTTGAACATCAACATGTTCGTCTGCGTGCGGAGCAGCAGATCTCGTACGGTTTGTTATGCCGTGAATATTACTTGGAGATTGAGATTTATCATTTATAACGTCCTGCGCTAAAAGCGAAGTTTCCGGGTAATGTTCGTCTTCATGCGAATTTCTACTTTCATCTACAAGCTCTCCCTCAAGCGGCTGAATACCGCTTTCTCCTTGAAGATTTGGCATTGAAGATGAAGCAATAATTCCATCAACAAATGGTGCACTTCTCCTTTGACTACTGGTTAACCTTTCAGACTGAATCTTGCTTTTCCGTTGTAGTCCTTGAATTGTAGGCGCACTAGTGATTGTTTCTGTAAATTTAGAAGATGCAGCTCTGTTGTTATTTGGAAGGATTCTAATTGAGGATTGAATGGAATGAGGATTGCTCCTTTCGATTTCACGCTGAGTTCTGTTGTTTACATCTCGTATTTCTGTAATTGTGAACGACGTGCTATTGCTATCAGGATAACTTAAAGGCGGAACTAATCTGTTGCTACCAGTAGCAAAGACACTGCTACTTGTTGCAGGAAGTACTTTTATTGAAGATTCTGCAAGGCTACTTGTTGGGATTGATCCATGTGAGATTCCTCCGACAGTGCCTAAATTATGTTGAACGCTGCTTGCCTTGTAGACATTGCGCAATGATTGATATTCATTTCTCCTTTCAAAATTTGCTAATGAAGACGAAGCAATTCTTTCACTAGCAAATGGTGTATTTTTCCTTTGACTAAATATTTCCATTGGTAACTTTGCGTTGTTATTTCCTTGAAACATTGGAGAAGAATTTAAAGGACTTGTTAATGTTTCTGACTGAATGTTGTTGTGAATGCTTTTGCGTTGTGGTCCTTCAATTGGAGGAGAAATACGTTTTGCTTGTTGACATGTAGATGGTGGAGCGCTGAGTTTTTCAGAAAATAGAAAAACTGGAGGTCGAATGTATCTATTTTCTTGGAATCTAGCCAATGCAGTTGCACTATCATTTTCGATTTCAGGCCGGGTAATGCTACTTGCACTTTGCACTTCTCGAACTATGGTGGATGTGCTGTTGTTTTAGTAACGAACAAGAAGAAGCAATATTTGGGACAGAAGATGCAGCAATTGTTCCAGCAGAAATCAATGCGTTGCGTGTTGTATTCAACATTTCTTTTACTGATTCTGTACAAACACTTTTTTCTATTCCTAAAGCCAAATTACGATCATTATTTTTTTCTTTACACTGACTGTTGATTACGTTTTCCCTTATTTGTAGTTGATATTGTCTTCTGTTTGGTTCTGGAGAAGTAGACAGAAGAAACTCGTTTGACTGCTCGAATACTGCTCTTATAGATTGAATGTTGTTATTTTCTTCTATTGCTAACAATGATTTTGGAGCACTGCTTTGCGCTTGAAGATGTTCTGTGTTTCTTGGACGCTAAAAAATAAAGTAATAAAGAAAAAAATGTTTAAAAAATTAAGAAAAATTCTTATTAGCATTAAAATGTTACTTTTAGATTTTATTTGTAGTATTGTAATTTATAATTATTTTTATTTTTTTAGTATATATATGTCATTAATACCTTAGAGTGACTTTCTTCTGTTTCATCATCGCAGAATTTCAACCGCTTCTTAGAAACGAATTTTCTTTTCATCTGTAAAATAAACTTGATTAACATATTATCATTAACATATGACTTAATTATCTCAGTTAAACAGAAACATTTTTTACATCGAATGTGCAAGCAGTTTTCAAAACAACTAATTAATCTAGTATATTCTAGTATTATATCAATTACAACAAGTAGTATCATTAAAAGTTTAAATATAATAATGAAAAATATTTTTTAGTCTTCATGTAGTTTATTTTTAAAAAAATATTGTTACAATACATTGCACAATGAATTTTAAGGAAGACATTAAGTCATTTTCAAAGTACAATCAGCTGTTAAGCGATATTGAACATTTTATACTAAATTTATCAGCAAATAAAAAAACCTGTTAAATTGAATAATTATTTTAATTGCATTGTATATTAAAACGTTCATATTATATAAACATTTATAACAAATGTATATATGAAAACTTAGTATAAAACTTAATATAATGGACGAGCCAAGGTGTCTATAGTATTCCATTTATCCTAAACTATATTATCACCAAAACCTTTAACAACACATTCAGATTTTATACATAAAAAACATGTGAAATCTTGTAATGAATGGGAAAAATCTATGTATTGCAAGAGAAGTACATGTTTGCACTTATCATTCAATCTTCCTCGGTACATTGTGATAACTCATTACTCCTACGCAACTTCAACTTTTTTTTTTAATTGCCGAATCTACTAATTTTTGGGGGCCGCTAAGGTGTTTCTGTATTTTCGGTTTCGCTCGAAATTTTTTTTTATTTTTTTTTAGTTTGGTTTTAGTTTGGTTTGATTTTCGTTTAGCTTACTTTCCGTTTTGTTTGGTTTTAGTTTTGTTTGAGTTACTTTAATTTCGATTTGGTTTTAGTTTGGTTAAGATTTATTCTTGGCTCATTAAATGATTTCACATCTTTGTTATACCAAAATTGGAAGGAGGAATATATTTTAAATTATTTTTTGATTTAAATTTGTGGATTTTTTGTATACTTGGCTCATTACATGATTTCACATGTTTTTTATATATAAAATCTGAATGTGTTGTTACAGGTTTTGGTGATAATATAGTTTAGGGTAAATGGAATACTATAGACACCTTGGCTCGTACATTTTTCACCTTTCTAAGGTATTTTTTAGTTGTTAAATAATGTATATGTTTAAAGTATTCTTTTGGTTTTGAATTTGGTCCGTTTTGCCGCGAAAATAATCTAAATATAATTCTGATGTTGAATTTAATCTGTTTTGCCCCCGAAATAATTTAATTATTATTTAAAATTTGAGTTTGTTCTATTTTGCAGCCAAAATAATTTAATTATTATTTTGATTTTGAATTTTGTCTATTTTCCCGCCAAAATAATTTATTTATTATTTTGATTTTAAATTTGGTCTCTTTTACCGCATAACTAATTTAATTATTATTTTGATTTTGAATTTTGTCTATTTTTCCGCCAAAATAATTTATTTATTATTTTGATTTTAAATTTGGTCTCTTTTGTCGCGAAAATAATTTAATTATTATTTTGATTTTGGTCTATTTTCCCGCCAAAATAATTTAATTATTATTTTGATTTTGGTCTTTTTTGTGCCAAAATAATTTAATTATATTTATGATGTTGAATTTGTTCTGTTTAATTTTCTATAGTTTATTTCTTTTTAATTTTATAGTTTTTAATTCATTTATAGATTATAGTATTCAGATTATTATTATGTTTTAAAATTAATATAGTTTAAGGAAAAAGTATGCAGTCGTATACTCGTCTTTTATCTACCACTCTTTAACGTACCGTATTCCGAAACCCATTTACCCATCGTCTCCGATCTACCAGTCTCCCGTGTCACGTTTGCCGATGTCATATTATATTTTTTAAAACTATGTATAAAATGTTCAACTCATACAAAACTAACACAAGTAAGAAAAAAGTATAACTAATAAAACTAACAATCTTGTTAGTTGATTAGTCTAAGTATGTTGTATATGCATAGATGTATAAATTCGCAAATGACCAGATATTCGTTCCTCGAGACTCATTGGATTTTTCTTCTTCTATATATTCAGTGGCTCCAAACCGATGATTTATCCGGCCAATCATCTTGAGGAACCGAATGTCAACAACATATCAAGCATTGTTTCCATCAATATTGACACATTTTTACACATTGCCATTAGAATCAAACGCTACATTTAAACGTTTCATCACTTAACATTACTTATCAGATAGTCTTTATATTTATGAATCAAAGGCATACATTTCATATTTTTTTTTCATACTGTAACATTTAACTTCGAAAAGTTGAGATATTAACTGAAATTCGAATGTTTATTTTTCATGTGTACTTGAGCTAAACAAGAAGGCAATTTTTTTATATTTCATATTTCTACTGTAAAAATGTAATAACTCTGTAAACATATCCAAATCGTGACAACCACACAATATTCCCTCAAAGCTGCCTCTCAAATATTGCGCAACTTTCATCCCAGTTTTGAATGTTTCAAATGAATGACTGTTTTGCAGTATACATAATTCATCAATAAATGTATAAAAAGTAATTAAATTTATTTAATTAGAAATTCAACTATATTAACATTGTTTTTCTGTAACATAAAATTTTACGTTAAATATTATATCAATCTATTAGTTTCTGTTTATACATAAATGTCATTTTCAAATTAGGGAAGAAACATAACATTAAATAAATAGTTTATTATTTGAAATTGTTATGTTAGCATGTTATTTTTTGATAAAATTAGGAGTACATTATTTCTTTAACATAAGAATTATAGAAACTAAGCAAATGTTTGCACAAAAAGATTAATAAATTATGCATCTTAGAAAATAATAAACCATTAAAGGAATTAAAAATTTAGGTGAAAATTTTTGAGACGCAGCTTTGGGGACTTATTTGGCATCATTTGCTTACAGGGAATATAATAAAGTAAAATTTATAAAATTTTGAGTTCGAGGTGAAACATTTTTTGATAATAAATTATAAATTTATTTATTCTTAATACTATTGTTTAAATTAAAAAACAAACGTTTCTTTAGTAAATATATCAAAGATAAGATTCAATTATTTAGTAAAAGATCCTTAATACTATCATTTTTTAAATATAATGTAACTGTACAGTAACAAAAAGAAGATAGTAGAAACAATAAAAATTCATTTTATAATGAATACAGATATTCCTCGTACAATGCGGTAGTTTGGTTCTGAAAAAAACAGCGCGTTGTACGAAATCGCGTTGTGCGGGACCTATGATATATGGAAAAACGGGTTACGTTCCAAGTACTACATGTTTTTTCGAACCGTTTTTTATTATAAAACTTAAAATCAGATTTATTATTCCTTTAAACAATAAACATATAATAAAATATTAATTATTTAACATTACTAAACGCTTTCAACATTTTGAAATTATAAATAATTTGTAAAATCAACATTACAATTCAAATAAATAATGATCAAAATCTCAGAACACAAGTAAAACAATTAAGATTTTTCTAGATTTGGGCGCTTATTCGGAGGATGGATTTTTCCTAGAAAAGAAGTCAGTGGATCGTTTTTGTATTCTATTCTTTTCTAAACATTTTTGGATCTCTCTATGAGGCATTAAACAACTACGAAGGCTTAAAACAAATTTTTCGTGTAAGCCAGGTTAGCTAATATTGCACATATAAAAAAATAGATTTTTTAAACGCGGTTAAAATCAAAATAAATAGAAGTAAAATTATATTTAACAGTATAATTTTTCAAATAAAAACTACGTACAAAACGTAAAAAACTAAAATACAAATTTAATTTTCTTACAACGTGATTTTTAAACCGCGTTAAAGCGAAATTCGCGTTGTATGAAACCGCGTTATACGAAAAAGTGTTGCAATTTTAAAATCGCGTTATAGCGAAACCGCGTTGTACAAGTGCCGCGTTGTACGAAGAGGATCAGTACGTTATGCCGAATGAACATAGCGCCGAACCGCCATTGCGCCGAAAGTCGCAGCGCCGAACTGCCGTTGCGTCGAATCACTCAGCCGAATATTCATAGCGCCGAATATACACTCGGCCGAATATACATAGCGCCGAATGAACACTCGGCCGAATATACATAGCGCCGAATGTACACTCGGCCGAATATACGTAGCGCCGAATGATCACTCGGCCGAATATACGTTGCGCCGAATGAACACTTGGCCGAATGTACATATCGCCGAATGGCTAAAAATCGTAACATAAAAAAGACTCTTTTACATTAAGGCGTATTTACAAGATAGCATATAAAAGCATATCTGAACTAAAATATTCATTGACATAAATTCAATCGTTATTATGCAATCGTAATAATGTTATTGCACAATATATAAATATTAATTATTCAATAATAAAATCATTTTTATTAATAAAGTGTATGGAAAAAAGTACATTTATATATGTACATTTTATAGAAAAAAAATAAATTATAAATAAAAAAATTAACGACATGTATATATAATATATTAAATAAATAAATATTAAGCATTACAAATAAATAAATAATAAAATAATAATTAAAATCGTAAGAAATAAAAGGTAATGTTTTGTGTATATATGTAATACGTTAAATCCTTTTAAATTCATGAAATTAATTTTGCATTTTAGTGATTTTCAATATTAGGTAATTATTGTTTAGCCTAATTACATGTGGCTGAAGTTTCTGACGTCAAAATATCGAATTTCTAAAATAACCAAAAACAATAAAGAAAACATAATTAATGTGTAAAACATAAATAAATACACTAAATTAACAACATTTCAACAAATTAGATCAGGAGAAACAAAAAAAAAACAACATTTTAATCATACATTGATAACATGATATACACTCAAATTTCCAACTCAATTTGACCGGCTAATTTTCATTTCGGAGTACTGAGCGTTTGGAGAATTGTCTAAAATATCTAAAACAATAATTCAGAATTGAACATTTCAAAATTAAAAAGGTGGAAAAACGAAAACGAGTATATATGAGCAAAATCGCGATTTTACATTTTATGCCGAAATTTTGACTACGTTG
>JABFPJ010007122.1:0-10255 GCA_022817425.1 Gryon sp. ZL-2020 | reverse complement strand
TTAAGATTGTTTTTATATCAGTTCATGTTTCATTAACTTAACTCATCAAAGAATGATGTATTTATCATTGAATTATATAAAGGTCTCATATGCATTCCAAAAACTGTCAATACATTGTGTATAAGCTCATTAGATTCAATCATTGTTCCATTAACTTCCCAAAAGCTCCTTATAAGCTTCCCATAAGCTTCTCATTAGCTACCCATATGCTTACCATCGACATCCCATAATTATCCTATAAGCATCCCATTAACATCCCATATATATCCCATAAACATCACATACGCGTCCCATTAGCACCTAATAAATATCCCATAAGCATCCTGTAAGCATCTCATTACCATCACATAAGTATCCAATAAACATCCTACAAGCTTCCCATAAGGATACCATAAGGATACCATAAGCATCGCATAAGCATTCCATAAACATGCCATAAGCTTCTCATAAGCACTCATAAGCACCCATAAGCTTCTCATAAGCATCCTAAAATAGCTTGTCATCCATCCTGAAAAACGGCGTTTGTTCGTATCTTAAAAGAGATACGGTACTGCTGGTACGGTAGTGACCGCACAAAAACGGTCGTTTTTTTGTACTTGGCCAGAGACACTACCGTGTCTCTTGATTTCTGCGCATTGCGTGCATTCTATATGATTTTGTTTCCTTTTTAATAAACAAAGTTACTTAATATATATTCAAATATATATTATTCAAATATATATTATCTATCTGTAGAAAATGACAGGAAATTAAATCTTAATCAAGATCAAAAACTCAAATTGGAAGGATAGTATATGTTCGAAATTAACTTAAATTTCATTTTTATTTATAAAAAGAAAACAATATTTAAGTGATTATTTTTTTAGAAATGCCGCTTTGATATAATTTCTAGTTTATCTTTTTCGATCCTCTTATTCTTTTTTGTTTCGTCAAAAAGAAAAAAAAATACGAGGTAATGAAATTGTAATTTTCCTATGTGCCTGACGTTTCTAACGTTATTATAACGAATAAAAAATTTTATTAAAAAAATGTTAAATTGCATAAAATTGCATAAAAAGTAATGAAAATGAAAGAAAACATCAATTAAAGTATCAAAACATGACTTTTCATGTTACAAGCCCCAAAAATTGAAAAATATCAAGTGACGCAGTAATGTCTCTGGCCAAGTACAAAAAAACGATCGTTTTGTGCGGTCAGCACTACCGTATCTCTTTTCAGATACGAACAAATACCCTTTTCATTACTCAGTCACGAAAAGCGCACTTTTCACTCCTAGGAGGTTTTTGAAAAGTGCCTTTTTTCGGTTCCTCGTAATGAAAAATATCATTTGCACCATGGGAGATGAACAGAAATCCCTTCCTCGTGCGATTACAAGCCTCGCCTTCGGCTCGGATTGTGAACTTCGCACGAGGAAGCGAATTTCTGTTTTCGTCTCCCTTGATACAAAAGATACTATTTTCAACATACAAAAAAAACAACAATAGCAATAAATTTTTTTTGCTATAATATTAGTGCCATCATCGACCTAAAGAAAATAAAAGAAACAAATTTCAAATTGGTCCATTCGGTCACGAGATATTAACATCCCGCCGAAAATCGCCGTTTTTTGCGCAAATTAAGAAACGTCTTTTTGTTCTTCTTCTTGGCAAAATTAAGTTTATCAAATATGGACAATCATTTGCCTTAAACAATCATTATTCTACGACAGATTGTACCACACATATGAATTTAACACCATACCAGCTTACCTATGAGCATCTTATGGCATAGTTATGGCCAAGGAGTTACTATTACCAGGTAATGAGAGCAAAACATGGTCAAAATATGGCTGTCAGTTATTTTGTAATTCATTTATATTACCACGGTTATTATATGACAGTACTGTGTATCTGTGAGCCTGCTATGGCATAATTATGGCCAATTCATTACAACTACCACCTGGTATAGCCACAACAAGGCCAAAACATTACTAAAGTTAACCTTTTGAGGATGGGGTATTTTGTTACGAACTTTTTTATTTTACATGTTAGAACTTTTTAGTATTCATCAAAGGGATGATCGAGGAAAAATCTCCCCCCCCCTCCCGAGCCAGTATATTGGCTTCCCGTCCACAACGGACTTGTGAACTTTAATCTATCAATAGATATCTATTAAAACGATATCTTGTTCTATAAGGTTTTTGGGGTCGCTGAATCCAAATTTTGCGTCAAAAAACGGTTTTGACAGTTGCCAACTGTCATTATCGCTACCAATAATCAAAAACTCAACTTTTTTTGCTAAAATCAAGGACTTTATATAGCTTTTTGAAGTCGCCGAGTACGAATTTCATGTCAAAAATGTATTTTGACAATGGACAACTGTCATTATCGCTGTCAATAATCAAAAAATCCTCTGAAAATAATGACAGTTGTCAATCGTCAAAATACATTTTTCACAAAAAAATCGTACTCAGCGACCCCAAAAACTTATATACAAACTTTGATTTCTTCAAAAGAGTTGATTTTCTGATTATTGATAGTGATAATGACAGTTGTCAACTGTCAAAATAAATTGTTGACATGAAATTCGAACTCAGTGATGCCCAAACCATGTAATAAACAGAAAACAATAAAGTGTTGGGATAACACTTTTGCCGTTGCTAACGACTGCGCATGGTTCTGCGCAATTAATTGATCAATCATATAAAGCATATGAGCTAGCAATCGCAACGGTGTTATCCCAACATACATGTAAGTGCTATCCCAGCTGTTTATTTTTGTTCCGTTGAAAGCCAGTATACTGGCTTCCCGTCCTGTAAGGGTTAATAATGAGAAGCTTATAGGAAGCTTATGGGAAGCTTATTGGAAGCTGATGGGAAGCTTATAGGAAACTTATGGAACGCTTATAGGAAGCTTATGGACAGCTTATAGGAAGCTTATACGAAACTTATAAGATGTTTATGGGATGCTTATGGGAAATTTATGGATAGCTTATGGGCAGCTTATGGGACATTTATTAAATGCTTATGGGATACTCATGGGAACGTTGTGTACGGCTTATGGAAAGCATATTGGATACTTATGGGATACATATGGAATACTTATGAAATGCTTCTGGAAACGTTATGGGAAGCTTATGGGATGCTTATTGGATGCTTATGGGATACTCATTGGATGCTTTTAGGTTGCTTATAGGATACTTATGGGAAGCTTATGGGATACTTATGGGAAGCTTATGGGATACTTATGGTAATTTTATGGAAAGCTTATGAGCAGCTTATGCTACATTCATCAAATGCTTATGGGATACTCATGGGAAGGTTGTGTACGGCTTATAGGAAGCTTATGGGATACTTATGGGATACATATGGAATACTTATGAAATGCTTCTGGGAACGTTATGGGAAGCTTATGGGATGCTTATTGGATGCTTATGGGATACTCATTGGATGCTTTTAGGTTGCTTATGGGATACTTATGGGAAGCTTATGGGACACTTATGGGAACGTTATGGAAAGCTTCCCTTATGGACGAAGATATATCCAAAATTATATAGACTGGATATTATTCTTATTGCCGCTTTTATATATATTAGATATATAATCGCCTATATTTTGTCTATATTTTCAAGTTTAAATACTTTGATATTTATCTTGGATATATATGAAATATAAATTTTATATCTTGTATATATATTTGGATATATTTTCGTCCGTAAGGGTTATGGAATAATCATGGGATACTTATGGGAAACTTATGGGATGCTTATAGGATACTTATGGGATGCTTATAAGATGCTTATGGGAAACTCATGCGATACTCTTGGGTTCCTTATGGGATACTTATGGGAAGCTTATGGGATACTTATAAAATACTTATGGGATGATTATGGGACACTCATCGGATAATTTTAGGTTGCTTATAGGATACTTATGGAAGCTTATGAGAAGCTTATAGGAAGCTTATAGGAAACTTATGGAAAGCTTATAGGAAGCTTATACGAAACTTATGCGATGTTTATGAGATGCTTCTGGGATGCTTATGGGATGCTTATGGGAACGGTATGGAAAACTTATGGGCAGCTTATGGGCAGCTTATGCTACAGTTATCAAATGCTTATTGGATACTCATTAGAACATTGTGTACGGCTTATGGGAAGCTTATGAGATACTTTTAAGATACATATGGCACATTTATGAAATTCTTCTGGGAACGTTATGGGAAGCTTATGGAATGCCTATGGGATTCTTATGGGATACTCATTGGATACTATTTGGTTGCTTATTGAATACGTATGGTAAGCTTATGGGACACTTATGGGAACGTTAAGGAAAGCTTATGGGATACTTATGGGATCCTTAAGGGATACTTATGAGATGTTTATAGGATACTTATGGGATGCTTATAGGATGCTTATAGGATGCTTATAGGATGCTTATGGGATACTCATGCGATACTCATGCGATACTTTTGGGTTGCTTATGTGATACGTATGGGAAGCTTATGGGACACTTATGGTAACGTTATGGAAAGCTTATGGAAGGTTTATGGGATATTTATGGGATGCTTATAGAATTCTCATGGGATGCTTCTGTGAAGCTAATGGGATACTTATGAGATGCTTATAGTATGCTTATAAGATACTTATGGGATAAATATCAGATACTTATGGGATGTTTATGGGATTGTTTTAGGACACTTATGGCATGTTTATGGGAACGCTATGGAAAGCTTATAGGAAACTTGGTATACTTATTACATAATTATGGGATTCTAATGGGATACTTTTTGGACGCTTATTGAAAGCTTATGAAATGCTTATGGGATGCTTATGGGAACGTTCTGCAAAGCTCATGGAAAACGTATGGGATACTTATGAGAAGCTTATGGGACCCTTATGGTATGTTCATGGGATCGCTATGGAAAACTTATGGGAAGCTTATGTGATACTTAAGGAATATTTATGGGAAGCTTATGGGATACTTAGGAGATATTCGCGGGATGCTTATGGCATACTTATGATATGTTTATGGAATGCTTAGGGGTTGCTTAGGGGTTGCTTATGGGAAGATTATGTAAAGCTTATGGGAACCTTGTGGGATAGTTATGGGATACTTATGTGTTGCTTTTGGAATACTTATGGGAAGCTTATGGGACACATATGGCATGTTTATGGGAACGCTATTTAAAGCTTCTGGGAAGCTAATGGGATACTTTTGGGAATTTTATGGGATGCTTATATGATGCTTATGAGATGCTTATGGGATACTGATGGTATACTTATGGGTATTTTATGGGATACTTATGGGATGGTTATGGAAAGCTTATGGGAAGTATATAGGATACTGCTTGGATGCTTATGGGAACATTATGGGATGCTTAAGGGAAGCTTATGGGATGCTTATGGAATACTTATGGGATACTTTTGAGATACTTATGGGAAGCTTATGGGATCCAGATGGAATACTGAGCATGGGATACTTATGGATTACTAATGGGATGCTTATGGGATACTCATGGGAAACTTATGAGATACTTATAGGGTGCTAATGGGAACTTTATGGAAAGTCTACGGAAAGCTAGTGGGATACTTATGTGATACTTATGCTTATAGTATGCTTATGAGAAGCTTGTTGGATGTTTATAGGATACTTATGGGATGGTAATGAGATTGTTATAGGATGCTCACGGGATATTTACTAAGCGTTTATGGGATGTGTATGCGATGTTTATGGGCCGCTTATTGGATGTTTAAAGGATAATAAATGGATGCGTATGGGATGCCGATGGTATCCATATGCGTAGCTAATGGAAAGCTTATGGGACGATGATAAAATCTACTGAGCTTATAATTAATGTATTAACAGTTTTTGGAATGCATAGGAGAACTTAATTCAAACCAATGATAAATACTTCATACTTTTATCCCTTAATGAAAAAATAAACTGTTATAAAACATAAAATTTCAGGTAAACTGAAAATTAAAGGCCAAGTATAAACAATTCTGAAAATAAAGAAGCAATGACGTATAAAACATATTTATCTTTCTGAATTTAAAAATTAATCTAAAGTAATATCTAATTTCAATTCAAGCATAATTCTATTCTTGTAAAATAGAAAAATAGACTTTTTAATTTAAAAAAATAAAATCATAATATTATTACAAATCACCATAATTTTTCTCAATATAAGGTACTGTTATCAATAAATATGGTCAAGTACGTTTGCATATTCAAGCTTTTGTATTACAAAAACTAAAATACCTTCAAACTATATCTTAAAACTCTACATTAAAGAGTTGCTAGATTATGTACACGCTCAGAAATAATCTTGCATTTATCGTAATATTATTTAGTAAGAATTACTAAACTGCATCATATTTTCGGACTTTTTTGGAAGTACAGTAATATTTATTATTACGATTTAGGACAAATTACTAGAGTGAATTACATTTTTTAGAAGACTAATGTTTAAGAAATATAATTTTTATTTTATTATTTGGTTTATTTATTATTGCGAATTTTATTTTTCTATAGGATATTATTTTTTTATTTATGAGTAGGTAATTAAATTGGACAAAGTTTTTTCGTTTATAGGAATTGAACCGCTGTCCTCATAAGTCCGAAGTCCCGCGCGTAGCCACTGATCCACTGAAACATAAACAGTGGCTAACGTCGTATTGGAAATATGACTTAGACTGCATTTGTTATACTTTAATATAAAAATTACTATACTGCAAAACATTCTCTTTAAGGTGAATTCTGTATGTGTATATGGAACATAATAGTTAAATTGTCAAACTTTTTAATAAAAATTACTATACTGGCAAACAAATACTTCTTAAAAATCTCGTAATTATTATAGAAATGTCTTATAATTTCTGTTAAATGATAATATTTACTTTCTGTATTTACTAAATTTTACTATACTGCCTTACTTACAGAAACTATAATAAAATGTAGGAATTTTTATTAAATTTTACTTTAAAATATACTATCTAACCAAAAAAGTCCGAGATTACTTGGCAATCTAACAATTTTTCTTGTACTTTCGGTAGTTTTTACTATACTTTTATTCTACGTGTAAGGTGCCAAGTGACCAGTAAAGAAAAACCTAACAAAAATAAGTAATAAATAAAAATAAGTAACAAAACAAAATAACATGCAATAATTAGTTGTTGTTAGTTTTGTTAAACTTTTTAAACTTGCTAGTTTTGTTATACATTCTTCTTAGTTTCATTAGTTCCAATAGTCTTGTTTGTTTCGATGAAAAATGAAAAACTCGCTTAACCAATGTTCTGGATTATCCGAGGTACTCGGATAAAACGAATAAAGCGAACTTTTTCCAAATTTTCTTCTAATAAATTTATCATTTTCACGTTTCAATAATATAAATAAAAGATAATAAAACCAAAAACTTGTTTAATACTTTCTATCTTCGAAATTATAGCATCGAAATATTAATGAAAATATTGTTTTCCACCTTTATTATTACTATTATTTTTATTTTATTATTATATATATTTCTTAAAAATTATTATATCATTAGAGGGACTCGACGTCAACGTTAAAGTTATCTTTAAATAATGTAAAAAACGTAATATGGCACGGTAAAAATGTTTATATTACACTAAAGTTTTTAAATAATTACATGATAAAAAAAGATTTATCATGTAAAATTTTTCACTGAACCATGTACTAACTTTTTATATTAAAATAAAGTTAAATACTGAAATCTTAAAATCAATTTTTAACACAGTACCTAGAGTGTTAAATTTCAACCTTGATTTTGTAGCATATATACTAGAAAACCCGATTGAACATTAAAATTTTGGAAAAACAAAAATAATTATTTGTTAATAGAAAATTGAGATTTTGAAAATCTGTTGAAAAAATCAATTATTAATTTGAAAGCATGACTCGTGCAAGAATTACCGTCACACTGACTGATAAACAAAATTGTGATAACAAAATCCAAGTATCATGTAAAGGTTAGTGTATTTGCATAGGTCCACGTTCAAATGATTTTTTCAGGTCGGTTCAGATTTGCGGTCGCGAAGCGGCCGTGATATTTTATGTGTAGACTGTAGCGTGTTTTTTTCCATCAACACGCTAACGATGGCGCGCCGTGGTAAGAATCGACAAACCATAATGCCGGTTTGGCTCACTCAGAACGGTGAGGAGGAGGAAGAGCGGGATGTGGGTACGGGTTTTTACGGATATCGAGGTTCGATTAATATGAATCTAGGTCAATTGATCAAAAAACAATTCATCAAAGGTCAATTCATCAAATAAAATTCATCAAAATACAATTCATCAAATAGGTGAATTCATTAAATAGGTGAATTCATCAAATAGATCAATTCGTCAATATTTTTTTTGTTTACTTAACACGGTGCAAACACTGTGCATATAATTTAAAAATATAATGACCACGTAAAAACATTTGTTGAACTAATAAAAAACTAACAAAACTAACAAAAATTTGTAATATCTGTCTATAATATACAATATTGTTATAATTATGCATTAATAAATTTGTTAATAAAAAACTAACAAAAATAGAAATATCTGTCTATAATATACAATATTGTTATAATTACACATTAATAAATTTAATGTCAAACATTATATAATAGTATATTATTCACCGCGGGGAGCAAAACTTTGTTTTGCTCCCCACGGTGCAAACGATATTTTCCTTTACAAATGCAAGTACAAGTCAGACTTTGTTTCCTGGATTTGAGGGAGTAAAGTGGAATTTTGCTTCCTAGGGAGCAAAACAGTTTCCGAGGGAGCAAAGCAAAGCTTTTCTCCCTCGAAGGAGCAAAGCAAAGCTTTCTCCCGAGGGATGTGTTTTGCTTTCAAGGGAGCAAAATTCCACTTTGCTCCCGAAAAACAGGGAGCGAAATCTGAATTTGCGAGCATGTATAACGAAAAATATGATTTTTATGAATTGACCTTTTTGACGAATTATTTTTTGACGAATTGACCTATTTGACGAATTGACCTATTTGATGAATTGACCCATTTGATGAATTGACCTAATAATGATTAATATGAATACGATTGATTTTATTGAGCGACTTTTGCAAGTAATTTTGCAAATACTCGGTGGGTTATAAGGTCCATCGAAGAAAAATATTCAGATTCTATACACGACAAATTACCCATCTTGTGGGTTCGTAACGATTCGTCGCAATATAAAGTTAATACGAATGGTTAGTAATATTGATTCAGAAAATCCAGAACTCAGTTAAGGAATTACGTATCGAGTTTTTAAATTAATTTTGAATACGTAATTTCGTAATACGGTTCGTAATTTTCGTAACCTAATCTGTAACAAAATTTTCTAATGTAGATCGTATATTTACTAACTTTATTTGCTAAGTATTTCAGTTACAAAATTTTCTAACCAGGTTACGAAATTCCGCATTCAAATGGATGAAAATATATTATAGATACGTAATTCCTTAACTGA
Source organism: Gryon sp. ZL-2020 (assembly GCA_022817425.1). Taxonomy (NCBI): domain Eukaryota; kingdom Metazoa; phylum Arthropoda; class Insecta; order Hymenoptera; family Scelionidae; genus Gryon; species Gryon sp. ZL-2020. The sequence goes on along the minus strand of JABFPJ010007122.1, from coordinate 797 downwards.
GTTTCGGATTTTTCGATTTCAAAATTACTAATCTTTCGTAATAGCTTTTTATTATTACGAATCGTTACGAATCCTTAAGACGGGTACTCAAATTTCGCTCAGATTATTTCCAATTTATATTTTCAAGCGAGTTAAAAAAGAAACAAAGTTTTTACTGTTTTTATCTTTCTTTTCGAAAATACAAAAGTAAACATATATTCCTCACGAGTCCTTCTTATAAGACAAAAGATAATTTTTACATCTAAACTAAAGTATCGTTAATTTACAAAGAGTTCTCTAATAGCTAAATTGGCTTTTTGCGAAACCGCAAAAAGCCAATCTTGATGAGACTCTTGATGAGACCTCAAAATCGGCAATCCTTTATCCAAAATTTAGAAAACTAAGATACTTTGACTCAAATGAAAAGAAAGTTTACGGGGGAGAGAGACTGCGGCCCGTTACAGTACTCTTGCACGGCATCCTTTGGTATATTTCCCCCTTTTGACATTGAGGGGTCTCTAGTTTCCTCGACGTTGACAATGCTGGTGAAGTTCTCTGGGTTCGAGCGAACTTCCTGATAACTATCCCAGTAGAAATTGAAAAAGGCTTGCCTAGTTAAAAAGCGGGCCCTGGATTGGTAAAGTCCGGGTTCGCCTCGTTACGGGTAAGCCAGGACTGGGCCAATGTAGGTCCAATGTTGGATAATTCGTTGCAGGGTTGGAAGGTAGGGCCAATATAGGGCCTAACAAGGGCCATATTCAGGCCCAATAAGGGTATGAAACGCCTACCCACACATTCCCTGTATAGGGTTTTATGGG
>JABFPJ010007121.1:0-10255 GCA_022817425.1 Gryon sp. ZL-2020 | reverse complement strand
ATTATCTAGATGAAATAAAGTATTACGATGGATTGTGAGACACAGAAGTTTTTAAAAGAAACAGGCTTGGGAGACTACGAAGATATATTTCGTAGTAAGTAAAATTTTAAATTTTTGAAAAAGCGATTTTAGGTTAGATTATTAGAAAAAAAATAGAATGTTATATTATTTACTTAAACAATTAAATTAATGGAAGTAATATTTTAAACATTTTGATGTTATTTATTAAACAATGTAATACTTTTTATCACATAAAAAATTTAATAAAAAAATCTATTTTGACATGTTGTAAATTGCAGGTTATAAAGTTCTTATATCCCTAGGCAATTCAATAATTTTTCCCACTCGTGTCAAATAAAGAATTGTATTGGTGTAACTAAAGAGTTTAGTTAATTATACATTCTCATTTGAACAATATATATTTAGTCATATCAAATATACAATCTAGTCCCAGAAAAAAAACTCAACTTGGCAGCGACTCGATGGCGACGCGCTAGCGACTCGCTGACGACGCACTGGCGACTCGCTAGACAATCGTCAACGATGAGCTGTAGCATCCGAATTTGGTGTCTCTTACGAGTCGTTATCGAGTTACCAACGAGTCCCTAACGAGTTGCCTACGAGTCGTCTAAGATATATACTTACCTAGTCACTCACGCGTCGTTGTCGAGTTGCTAACGAGTCGCAACTTTATTATTTAGTTTTCTCAACTAGGTTTTATTTAGGCTAACTAGGGCATTATCCTCAGTGTACTAGGTTAAAAACTTGCTTCGAACGTCATTTTTGTGACACTTTTAAATATTAAATTACAACAAAAATAAATTTAAATATCTCGAAAGAAAGCAAGTGCAAATATTAAAGCAGATTAAATTGAATTATTCAATTTAACATATATTTAGTATTCTGACAAATTAAGTTTTCGATTATCATTTGAAGCTAAATTCCGACTTTTATTTTGACATTTTCTGTTTAAAAAAAGCCGGGCAATTAATAATAACAAGACTTATTAAACTATATTTAATACACTGAGAATCATAGATCTTGACTTTTTACTCTTTTTAATAGCATTCTGAATCCATCGGCAAAAAATCATCAATTTTCCTGTAAAAAACAGTAAAAATGAAAGTTATTTTAGTAAATATTTACGTTATTTTCTTCATAAATTATTGTTTTTAACAGTAAAATTTGATTATTTTTTGCCGATGGATTCAGAATGCTATTAAAAACAGTAATAATTCAATTGAAAATTGTACATTTTCAGGTTTTAAGATTGTCAGTGTATTAAATTTTTTTTATTTATTCACTGTAAACATTTTGAGAGAATTATTTAACATAAAAAATCATTATTATTATTAAAAAATATTAATTAAAGAAAATAAAACATCTTATGTAAAGTCATTAGAAATATTTTTTGTAATATTTAATGTTTGTATATCCATGCGGTTTATTTTATATGAAGCTGAGTTTGAAGTAAAGTTTCTTCAGCTGCCTTGCTTTTTTTATTTTGCACGTAAATTTTGGACATCGACAAGAGTATAGCAGGTAATGAACATATGCACAGTGGATTCAATTATTCGTTGGTTATGAGCGAAGGACGACTTCTTTCTCTTTTTGTCTCCTTCTCTCTTGGAATAACGTTCTTTCACGGCACTTTTCTCTTGCATACAACCACTTGGAATCGGAACTGGGCTTACGAAATGCATGTATGTACGGTACTTATCGTACCGAACTCATATGTACATATTTGCTTATACTGCCAACAACTTCGGCTTATTTATTAATATTCACTTTTTCATATTAATTTTTTGTACAATTAGAACTTAGATTTAACATATTAATTGTTCTTCCTTAAATTTGTTTTTATAAGATATCCATACAATAAGAAAATCGTACGCAATCGGTTACAAAAGACTGATATTGCACATATATAAATTAATTAAATGAAATATCAATTTACATATATAAATTAATTAAAATTTATTACACACAGAAAATTATTCTTTCAAAAATTACTATACTAGATAGTAAAGAAGGGATAAAATCTGTTTTATGTAATGTTCACAGTATTAAAGAGAACAAAATATCAGAATTATTTGAGTTTCTACAATACAGTAATTCAATATATCTTATACAGTATTGTAAAAATTCAAATAATTCTGATATTTTGTTCTCTTTAATACTGTAAACATTACATAAGACAAATTTCATTCCTTCTTTACTATCTAGTATAGTAATTTTTGAAAGAATAATTTTCTGTATGTATACAAATAATTTAATTGATTTTTTACAATAATATAACATTGAATATAATTATTCAATGTAAAATGTCGAAAGACGACGAACTGTCGAAAACCGGAGCCTCTACTACTAAAAAAACCAGAAAAATTAAGGCAATATTATTTTGTTAATGATTTTAATTTTTGTTTTAATTTAATTTTAATTCTTAAAATGTCTTTTAACAATTGTATTTCAATTTAATAATGTGTCTAAATCTGAATAACAATTACTAATGTACTTCGCAAAAAATCTGAGAATATGATGCGTAGTCTACTAATATTCTTATACTTGGCAATATTAAAATGAATGAAAGATTTGATTAATTCTTAATGCAATTTGAACTACATAAAATTTTAATTTTGTAATATCGTACTCCATGCACGAATATAAATTTTGATCATGTAATGATAACGAACATATTTTCCATGAATGATTAATAAACTAAACAAAACTGATCGTAAAATTTTGAATGGTCATAATTTTTCGAACCCGACTAATGATCAGTTCATAGTTCATTGGCATTAATTATAATTTTACGTAATAATATAGTCTGGATCCCATAAAGTGCAATTTTTCGATAATTAATTGGCTCAGTTTATATAAACCTTAATTATATAAATAACTGCAACTTTTGGTGGTAATATAACTTCTATGTTAAGAGTTTCAACATTGAAAACGCCATATGAATAAAAGATCCACCGATTTTATGGGTTTAAGTGACACTATTCATACAAGTTATTTTGGCACCGAATTTTAATGTTGTTTCAATGCCGATTGTAGGTTTTGGTTTTTGAGGGGAAATCATGTTACGGAAATTTTTGTTTGTTTTTAATGAAAAGTTGAAGTAATATTGTATGGAGAAATTGATGTTTCCAGTCATGTAAACATAGAAGAGTCGCAACGCGATATTTGTATATTCCACGCAGAAATACTTTGGCTGGTCTTCTTTCACAGGGCAACGAACTCTACTCTCGCATTCGCCATGGCACCAAATGTTACTTTACTTACTGTACGGCATCATGAACGACCGCGATCGTTATACAGAACAAGACGTCGAGATTGTTTGTCGGTTCTTTGGAAATCGGTTCAACCGATTTTTATTTATTGTTCATGAAATCGAAATGATAGTCTTATTAAAATTACATATGTCATTGTGTATACAGAAAAGTCACAAACGTTACGATACAAATGTTGTCTTTTTTTCGTTGACTTTTCATTCTGTAAAAATTCTTTTATGGCAAATTCGTATATTTGTAAATGATTATACTCGTTCTTAAAGTCTGGATTTTTTACTTCTGAAAGACGTTTTTAATACAAAAATGTTTATTTTATTGATAAAAATAAGAAAATTAAAATATTTATTATTTTTAATTTGTATGTATAATAAATTTATGGTATAAATTTATATTATTTTTTTGTTTCAAAAACTAAGAATTTACATTTTTCTTAAAAGTTAAATAAATTTAAATTAACAAATAGTCTAAATGTTAACTTAAATGAGCAAAAATTTTAATTTTATATGTTAAAAATAGTCATTGCAAAAGTTATGACGTACTGAAAATGACAAGACTTACTTACTTTCTTCAAAGTAACAAAATTGATTAACTTTTTAAAAATGATCTATTTTTACTTTAAGTTAAAAAATTAAAAATTAAGTTTAAAAATAAAAAAAAAAAAAAAACAATTTTACACTTTTTTGTGTTAATATTTTCCTTTTCTAATATATTTTAATTTACTTTTTCAAAAAGTGAATAATAATTTTTTACGTGAACACGAAATATAATTAAAAAAAAGAGTATGCACCACCAAAATAGTGAATATTTATTTTCGTTAAATTTGAAAAATATGTACATATAATAATAAAATAAAAATAAGTATTTAAATAAAGCATCGTTTTACTCCTAATACGACACTACTGAGAGTGTCATAATGTAAAAAGCTAATTAAATCGCGAAATTGCAGCGAAGAAAATTCCTCTAGCGGTAATTGGAAATAAGAATGATTCGCGTAACTCGGAATTCTGCAAGTCGGACTATTACCAAACGATACAGCACACATCCTCGCGCTATTCGATTGAGTATCTTTCTCTCATGATGATTCTCCAGGATGTCATAATAAGCGTTTATTTTTTGTTGTTCTATGAGAATAATTACTCTTAAGCAGATAAAACAAATACGATTAACCTTTTCATAACATAATTTGATCAGAAAGTTAAATCCGCTGCAACAATTTGTCGGTCAAAGTTTCATCTGAAAAAATATTGTTACATTAACAAAATGCACATCGTAGATTCAGATATGTTGATCTAACTAATGTTAATTTAACAATATATGTTATTGTATTAAAATTAATAATTAATTTAAATGAAAAAATTGTTAAGTTAAAAATATCTTAGTTTTGAATCATCGAATTTTCGTAATAAAATAATAATAATAATAAAAAATAAAATATATAATAACACATCGTTACAGTATCGAAACTAACCTTTTCAAAATGGGTTTATTATTTTTCTAACCTAAAATTATAAGTACCTAATCAGCTGTTTTCAAAACAAACAAGTATATTTATAAAATTATTGAGATTAAAGTTACTGGTAATTATTATACTACATATTACCATACGAATTGGTTACAATATGACATCGTTTATCACATGAATATTTGAGGTTATGTTATGAACATTTTCAGGGCCTTTTATTACATACATTATAGTTAGGTTAAATGCATTTTCAAAGTAGAATCAAGTACGAATTAGGTTATTTAGATTCACTGTTGGCTTAATAATATACTTGTTACTTTGTAACAAAACATTAGTTCAATATCCAACTACATTTGTTTCTCCCGTGTAGCACATAATTAATACGTCATTTATTGTGTTCAGCAGTATTTTGCATGAAATCAATTGGCATTTAATTTGGAGTTAATCGAGACAACGGATTGAAATGACCTTTCTATGTGATCGCTTAATTAATGTGGAAGTTGACGCGGCAATTATTCCAACACCGTAGAAGTATGCGATTCGATAAGAATTATAAACGTTTGCGAAACACTTTGATTAACGATGACCGAAGTCCGTTCGAGATGCAATTTTTTGAATCTTTATCTACTTTATTGGATAATTTAAACCTTCAATGAATTTTGCAAGAGGACAGTTTTATTTTATTTATCACCTTTATTCATTATAATAACACGACTTCATATCGTTTATATATTAAATAACAAATTAAGCTGACTATTTTTAGAATGAATTTCATTTTTAAATTATTCCAAAAATAATTTTGATAATTAAAATTTGATGAAAAAAATATACAATGAATAGGCAAAACGGAAAAAGAGGTTTTCCTGTTGATAAAAATTGTAAGAGTTCGTACGCGAGATTCGCGAAAATAGCGTGTTATCGAAATTAACATAAGAGGAGAAAGTCGCGGTCGTCGACCGTTGCTCGTTTGTCCATAAAAAGACGAATGAATATGCTCTTGCACATCATGCAATACAAATTGCCAAAACTTGTAACACTAACTGTGCACTGACAACGTCCACACGTAAGAAATGAGTAGCAAAAGAGACATGTGTTGCAAAACATTCCATCGAGTGTTGTACAAATTGCCATCTTTATGGCAAAGTTGAAATTTTACAATTCATGACATAATAATATTAGAGTGTAACTAATAACATAATTATTTTACATAAAATAAATTACAATAAATAATGGGAAGTTAATATTTTACGTAATAGAAATTTTTTCATTTAAAAATAATGTTTCCGTCACTCGAAAAATGTCCTTTTCTTTTCTAGGGAGTTTTCGGAAAACAGTATTATTTCCTCCCTCAAAAGAAAGTTTTTTTCCATCGAAAACGTATATTTTCTTTATGTTTTCCAAGGGAAGAAAGTGCTACATTCATTACGCTTTTTCAGAAGAAAAGACTTCTTCGATGCACTTGTAAGAAAAAATATCGTCTGCAATTTAGGAAAGTGTACCTATTTGAGATTGCTATGTTCGTAAGTTTTAAGTTCGACAACTTTTCTTCCTAGTTGAAGAGTATACTATTTTCATTTATTGAAATATATATTATTGACAATTTCCATTCTCAACAAATAATCTCAATAAATAATTAAAATTAAAGAATTATTGTTGATGAATACTTAAACAAAAAATACTGCTTCATTATATTAGCAGTTTTATTCGTTAGTTTTATTAGTTTTATTAGTTTTATTAGTTTTATTCGTTTACTTGGACAAATCAAATTCTAATGAAATTAAACGATACAATTAAAGAACGTACTTGTTCAAAATTGCGACAAATGTATTCCAACGTTTTAATTAAAGAAATTGTCAAACAATTTGTTTTGAAGTTTACTTTGGTGTGCGCAATACCTAAACTCAATTGCGAAAGTACAAAATATTACCTTAAAAATGACTTTCCTAATGCAGTCAATTAAATTGCCACTATTAATCAAATCATTTGGGGAATTTTTTAATCGTCCAACTAAATAACATTTTCGTTACTTCATTTGTGCATTTTCAAGCACTCAAACTCAAATCACAAATTATGACAAATTTCGAAATTCATTATCAAATGAAATACAAACAAAATTCCTTTTTTGCAAAATCAACCATGTTGTTTATAATTTTAAATTTTGATTTATTTTAATTTGCATAAATCGCTGCAAAAATTTCACCCATGAAAAGAAACCTTTGAATGTCCTTCGTAAAAAGTGAACTTTGGTCAATTTTGTTGAAATCAATAATTTTCGAAATTTCATTGGCTTAATCTGTGCGTGATGAGACACACGTATTAATGATACCACAGTTCATTGAACTGTCAATTGAATGTCGATCAGCTGTGCTAAGCCATATTGAAAGATCAATGATTCCTTTCTTCGACCCAATTTTCTGTGCAATTCAAAAATGTTTTCAAATCGCATCGGTGTCATTTATTCACACTTATACAACATCAATTATGAGCTCATTTACATGAAACCATAATTATCCTTCATTAAATTAATTTATTCTGGTATACTAATTGGCTTTTTTTGTCCACATGATAAGCGGACATTTTGTTTTATTTTTTCTAAAAAATGTATACACATGTATTTTTTTATACTGTTTAATATATACCGATTTTTATAGCGATCTATTTCTGTGTACGATTAATATCTACCAATTAATCGTCTTAAATTAATCGATTAATATGTTAATCTTTTAATTTAAATATATATATTTGAGATAATTCAATAAATTATTGAAATTAAATTATTAGCAAAAGAAACAAAATAAATAAAATATAATTCATAATATTTGTTTATGAATAGACAAGTTTCATTTAAAAAATTATTCTATAAATAACAAAAATGATTAGCTCAAAGTTTCGTTGACGTGTTAAAAAAGTTCAAGTGCAATAGTGATAAGATAAAGTGAAAGAATGGGCAAATATTAAACGGGATCAAGTTGCGTGGATCAGTAACAAGATTAGCCGAGAAACCTATGTTCCGCTAGATGCGAGCTAGTCGGTGCGTAGCCATCGACTAACCGGTCGCTTCGGCACCGCACTTACGTCGTCTTGCTTCGGGATAAGGCGGGGGAGGCCGATCTGGCCGATAGTGCGCTAAACTAGGTTATCAGAACGCAGCTCTCCTTGGACCGGTTACACTCGATCCTTCTTCGAATCTCTTCCTCTGTTTTTCCTTCTTCTTTTTCCTCGTCTCTTCTTTATACTTTCATACTTATATTTTACTAAAAAACACTTATCTACACTTGACGCATTATTTTTTTTGTTTACTAAACAACTGATAACAAATTGATTGACGTGCAAAATGAATCTGCTGCTAAAATTTCTTATTTTATTTATTCAGGTTTCATTTAAGTATCATCATTTTACATGTTTAATTTTCGATTCTCAAGTTTAGAACGTAAATAAAATTAGAAATTATTCGAAAATGAAAAAAGAAAACTGGTTTCTTGTTTGAAAATTTAATTTCACAAGAAATTTTTTTATTGGATTAAATTTTTTACAAAATCGAACAATTTGTTTATTTAAAAAGGTATACTACTTAAAATAATTTCTGTTATTTTTAAAATGTGACTTTTTATTCAAGAAGATTATTTAAAAAATAATTTTCAATTTTTTAACAACCATAAGTTGAATTCATTGAATCTAAATGACTTAAAATATTAAAATTAACATTTTTCTACTAAAATTGATAATAATACACTATATTAATCATATTATTATAAATATATAATTGAATTGATACGATATATTACAATTGAAACTTGCAAATTGATGAATTATTAATTAAATTTTTGCATTTCATTTTAAAAAATAAAAATGTACAAATTATGTTAAGAAATTTTAGAAAATGTAATTTAAAAGAATTTTTGTACTTACAAAAATTTTAAATTTTAATGTATATTATTTGTATTTAACACATAATTTTTTCCATGACTTCTAATATAATAGTATATTTTGTACCAAGGGAGATAAAGAATTTACGTTTATTTCGCATGGTTCAAATTATATTTTACGTTACAAGGAAGTTTACAAAACAGTTTAGAGTTTACAAAAATTTAACTTGTGCCGTAAACTGCATTTACGGCACCGCATGATGTAAAATACTTTTGAATACTAATATTTGATGGAACAAAATATGTGAAATCTAGTTCTATAATTGGAATATGTCATTATTTATGATACTTTTTGTTTTTCTCCACCGTGCAAGGACACACGCCTGTCTTCCCCAACTTTCGCGATTGCATTTGTATTGGAGTAAAACGCAAGACAAAGAGACAGTTCGAGAAAGAGAAGGACACCGAAAGAAAGAGTAAGAGAGAGAAAAACAGAAACAGAGAGAAAAGATAATGCGAAAGAGACGGACAAAGAAAAGGAAAAATAAATTGCATAAGAAGAAATAGTATAAAGTCAAGCAAAAAAAGAAAGAAAAAAAAAAGAGGCAGAATGAAGAACGAGAGGACGGAGAAACAAGAAGCACGAAGTGCAAGATATGTCTATGCTTCGGGTCATTGTCCTTCGCGATTCTCTCCTTCATATATAGTTTTATTTTACAATTAAATTCAATTCATCGGATCAATAATCAAATTTCCGTTGAGTATTAACTTACACGTGGAAAATTACACTGTGTTGACAGAAATACTATACTCGCTTCAGATAATAAAGTATAATTTGTTTCATAATTAGCGCAGATTATTATTTACTAGTTCATTCAATTAAGATTTAAATCTTATTTTATGTTTTATTATTATTAATTATTGATCAAGTACTACTTACTGGTACAAGTTAAGTTGTTTTACGTTGTGCGATAATATTTGTAAATTTTCAACGTTTGCAGGCATTTTTAACCCACAGGGATGAAAATATATTTCTCAAAATATATTTGAAATATATAATTTCTTACCTTTTTACGTATACAAAATATATATTCCATATATATTTTTTATATTTTTTTTCAAATATATTTCAGAAAGTATATAAAAATTATATGCCATTTATATAATTTCTTGCCGCAAATATATTTTTGTCAGAAAAATATATTTTATATATATCTTAAAAATATATTTCCGATCGTGTGGGAACATTCTTATACATTTTGACTTTTCGTGAATATTCAACTTTAGGATGAATTCTTGTACTTTTTATGAATTTTCTACTTTTACTTAAAATTCTCAAACTTCCGACTTTATCATGATTTTAAAAATGATTATTTGGCAAAAATATCCAAAATGCAAAAAATAAAAATTATTTTCGTGAAAGTTCCAATTTTCAATATTTTCTTCATGAATTGTCGACGATTTCATGAACTTTTAAATTTTTTTATGTTTTCATAAATGTTCGACTATATCGACGCTTCTTACGTAAAAGGTGACATCTCAAATTTTTTGTACAAAAGGGTACATCTCCTATGCTTAAACATAGGAGATGTACCCTTTTGTACACAAAATTTGAGATGTCACCTTTTACGTAA